>RPOG01002867.1:0-78456 GCA_008086565.1 Thalassoma bifasciatum
TTTAATGATAGCGTTGATCATTCTGCAGTTGCTTCAAGAGATGATGGAGCTGGTTCCAACCCTGAGGAGAGAGGAAGTAGTCTTTAAAATTCACATCTGCTGTTTCTTTTTTCTTTTGTAATGCAGAAAAGTAAAAAGATTTCAGCTGATTGTTTCCTCACTGTCTCTCTTCTTTTATCCTACACTGAAATCCTTGAACGGTGTTTCACGGTGACTGACAAAGGTGTCTGTAAATCTGTCTCAGGACAGCCTAAACTCACAAGAAAAGATGGAAAAGTTGAAAAAAAAACCACAAAGATTATCTATTTATTATTTCAAAATATTCTAAAACAGGGAATACGAAAGAAAAATACACAATGCAATGTAAGAATAGATTTTACAGCTTCAACCATTCATTTTTACCAACCTACTGTTCCAGCAGAACAAACTGATTTCGTGAAGTTTAGTAGTGATATGTGAAAAAAAGGAAATCTGATCATCAGTGTAGCTGCTTTTTAAACAACTCCTAAACATAAAATGTAGTTTCCAGTGCTGTTTTTGTGACTGTGGTCTGTACTCTGTTTTTGGCCTGTAGTATGTATGGAGTGCACTACACTGTTTTTCAGTGTCGAAAAGCAGAAGTACAGCAGGTTAAAAAAAAATCTTTCCTATAAGTGACTTATGGTTTCAGAAAGGTTAAATACTTGATTTGGACTTGAATCATCGTTACCAAAAATGGACAATAACCTGTGAGATGGTATCACCTCTGTTATAACCAGAAGTGACAAAACTTACTTTTTTCTTCTGCATTTCTTCATTGCAAATCTATCAACTTTAGAGTTGCAGAACTGTAGTTGTAATGCAAATTCACCCCAGTAGGTGGCAATGACACACCTTAAACTGAGTGTCAGTAAACAGGACAAAAAGCTGATTACTGCAGGAATAAACCAGATCAGGGGTCTTCAGCGTTTTCAAACCAAGCACCCCCTGACTGATACAGTATATATTGTATATTGAATTGTGTTTTTTAAACTGGGCCTTGTATAAAATAACTTTTTTATTGAACAAAGCAACTAACATAATACCCAGGTTCATTGGCGGAGAACAGTGAGTAGGGTTGCCTTGGCACTACCACTTATAAACGTATGAATCTCAAGATCAACTTTGTTTGTCAAATGTATGACAACCAAGCATAGAGGCTTTTTAGAGTGGCGTTCTTATTTCAAACAATGGAAACAAGAGTGATGGCTCATTAGTGGCACTGCCATGCATGAACAAACTTATCAAATATTTGAAAGTGTGAAAAAAAATAACTAATCAACTGAATTATAACTTTATGCCCCAATGGTGAAATTAAATATGGGGGATTAAATGTTCTATACTCAGGCAGTGGTCTTAAAAAAATCATCTGATTCATGTGTCTTATCCAGATTCTTGGTCATAAGTTGGCATGATGACATCAATCAGATGCACACATACCTGTATCAGTCATATATGCAGGATATACCCACAGAACAGAAGACACAATATTGACACATCTCTCTCTAGACTCCCCCCTACTCTCTCCAGACTGACTGAAACATCAATATGATCAGTGAACTGTAAGGTGAGCTTGAGTTGTTTTGAGTGAAAATCATCATCTCTACCTCACTGAACTAAAGAAAGGGAACCTGTATCCTGTTATACTCTGGCCAACCATACGGTGGTGCTACAGACTCATACAATCCTCTGTCTGTGACAAAACAAATGAACAGCTGATTCATGCTCCAGAAATCCTATATGAACTAATATGAATGACAGTGAATGTTAGAGAACATTCAATCCTGCCTAGATTAATTTATGTCACCTTTCTTAAAAACACCATGCAGGTCAATGTGCTTCACACTGAATGTGTAAAATTTAAGAATGACTAATAAAAATGAACAAAAGCCAGAAAGAGATGAAAAGAGATGGTAAAAACATTCCAGAAATAAAATTAGAAATAAATCAGTTAATCTCAAAATTAGAACAAAGATGTTGACTTTTTAAAAATGTTAAAGGCCCTGGGAGGACTAAAGTGATCTTAAGATAGTCTCACTTCTGTTTACTCCCCTGTTTATAATCCATGATTTGAAATGAGAGTATCTCTGAATATTATTCTGTATCTGTGGTCAGGTCAGATTTTCCCAGGGAAACACAAATTTCATGTGGACTGACACAGACTGAGACAGGTTGGTGTGACTGACTGACAGTTCCTTTAAAGACATAAAGTTTAGCAGTGAGAAGAGACATCTTTGTTTTTCTGAGACAGCTACAACCAAACAAACTAAGGCTAAAAATCACCTTTTATGGTGGAATCATTTACTCAGGGCCCCGTGAACAATACGGTAAGGGACAAGTTGAAGAGCCAATAGTGAAGCGGTCAATTTGCCTATCATTAAAGATATGGTTCCAGTATACACAGGAATGGGCTTAATAAATGTGACAGACTAAAGCAAAAACTCAGGCATTTGGAAACTCCAATGTGTTGTTTTCTTTTAAAGTCAGAGTTTTTATTTTCAGGCTATATCACCCAGCTCTTCTTTCATAGAAGAGTTGCCATGAAGAAGCCTCTTCTCACGAAAAACAGTTGCCAGTCACCCCTGGAGCTTTTTGGAAGTCCATTCTGTGATAGATGAGTCCAGAACAGAACGGTGTGGTAAAAAGTCAACACTGCATATCACCAACAGAACCTTCTCCAAACACTGAAGCATGCTGATGGGACTGTTAGGATAAAATTAAGCTTGCTCTTCATCCACAGGACCTGGAAAACTCCACATCCTGCAGAGAAGGATGAACTCTGAGGAATACTGTAAAACCCTGAAACATGAACCTAAGTCATTAAAAGGCAGATAAACAGGTATTTGTCATTCTAGCAGAGGAGGCACGTGAGTGATTTACAACCTACAGAATAACCGCCTCCATTCGGGCGTGTCAGATCCAAAGTGTGGCTGAATGTGAGCCAGGAGTCAGTTTACTGTTTCTGCTATTACAGAAAACACAGAGAGAGTCATTTTTGTTTGAAACCAGTTCCGTTTTATGATTACAAGTCACCCGTTTATCGTCTTTTCTACCACAAGCCAGAATCTGTCACTGCCTCATGAGATACTTACCCACTTTGATAGTTTATCAGTGTAATCTGGTGTAGCAGAAACATACAAATGATTATCATCAGCATACCAGCGGTAGGAGATTCCCTGAAACTGTCTGATCACATGACCAACAGAGCAGAATGGATAACAAAACAATTCCCAGCACTGGGCCCTGAGGCCCACCACATGTCAGAGTCGCTGTTTCAGGTCTAGACCTGTTAGTCTTTTTGTAAAACGTCTTGAAAAGCACTTGTTGTGATACAGATAAAGTTTAAAAGTAGCATCACACTTGGGGGCATGTCCTCTCTCATGTCTCTTTGAAGGCAAAATAAAAAAATAAAATCAACAGTTTGAGAGAAGTTTATTGTATTTCTTGTGGAAGGTAATAACTGTCTTGTGAAATTCAGGAGTTTTAGATTTTTAACTTAAATGTAGTTAAAAGAAAATGTACAACAAAGCAAAAAACAACAAGAAACAGTGTGTAACTTTTAAACTGAAACAAAAAACAAATATGACTAACAATGTTGCGTCTTATCTCATTAGCAAACACATAGTTCTCTCCATTAAAGGCACAGATCATACATTTATTTAAAGAAGGGATGTTCTGTTTCCCATATTTTAACCCTTTCAGGATGAACCCATCAAAACAGTCAGAAAATTCCATTGTTTGGAACTGAGATGTTTATTAGTTTTAACAAAATCCACTAAAATGTTGCTTTATCATTTCATTCATGATATGTCTCCTGTATCACATTTGACAAACTGGGCAGTTTTGCAAACTATTCTATCTATTTATTCAAGTATTTGTTTATTTTAGCAAATATGCATTTGTTTCATGCAGAAAACACTTATTTTAGATAAAAGAGTAACTATCTAAATGTTATTCTTACTGCAACCTCTTGAAAATCAAACAATGATTTTCCCGAAAATATGTAAGTGGATAATTTCATGAGAGCAGGCATTTTCAAAATGGCTAAAATACAACTTCAGCCAACTGTAGAGATATGACAATCCTCAAGGTGGTAGAATATGTTTTTTTAAATATTTTTAACAGGTTTTTGAACAAAGTTTTTACCATGTTTATGAGATAGAGGTCTTCAAACTCATGATGCAAATCTGCAACATCTACCTGGAGAGGGTTAAACATGGATTTTCATATCAAGTATGATCATTTTTGTTGAACTTATCTCCAAATTATTCAAATGTTGCAGAAATCCTTGAATTTGACTGTAACCTGGTCAGGATCTTCACAAGAGGAGCAGGCCTTTAACACCAAGGTCTGTCCATTACTCTGCCCCAAACTGGACTTCAGAGGGTTGACCAATCAGAGGGAAGGGAGTTTGGGAAGCAGGGAGCTCCACTTTAAGAGACAGCACTTAAAGCAAAGTGTTTCAGACAGAAGCTGAAATAAAGGTTTTCTGAAACACCAGTAAGAGAAACAAAGGATTTTTTTTTTAGCTGAATCGTGAAACAGTACTACGGAGCACACTGAGTAAAAACTAAAAAGGACATTACCCCTCTTTAATATCAGCATATTTTATGATTCAGGTAACATAAAATCTTTGGCACTTTAAAACTTTCTTTAGTTGATCAACCAGAAGAAGTGGTGCAGCCCTGGATTCCTGTTTCTGACGTCACTGCTTTGTAAGAACAGCACAACTGTTCCCTATGATTTAATCTGAAACATGTCAATCTGCAGCTGTAAATCATGTAAAGTAACTACAGGGGCGAAAAAGGGACAGAATACAGACTTTAAAAAGCACAGTACCCTCTCTTTAAAATAACTATACCTCCATCTATCCATCCATGTTTCTACACAGGTATCTTTTACTTTATGTAATAATAGAGCACTCTGTTTTCAGTCATATTTTTAATCACACATTAAAACATCAAACTAAGCTATCTAACACTGACAGCACCATGAGTAACAGTCAAACATCCTTAAAGTTCAAGTTTCCATAAAAACAAAACAGGTGATAAGAGCTGAAATAAAGGTCTTTGAAGAGGGAAGTCACCACTTTGTCCTCTTCCTTTCTGCCACTTCCTTTTTCTAGTAACAGTTGAGGTTAACTTTTCTCTGAGTCCAGTGAACTTTTACATGAACATGTTGGACCGTTTCCTGTGAGTGCGGGTGGTTCATATTCAAAGAGGAGTGAAATGAATTTACAGTTTTTAAAGTCATACTAAAAGCAGCTGGATACTTTGTGCAATGAAAATGTCTTTTCTGTCCTCAGGATGTAACATCTGTGATGAGAGCAAAGTCAGTGGAAGCGCAGACGTTTCTCTGCCTCAAACTGAGTCTCTTCCTCTTCAGTGAGCTGGTTTCCTTTGACACTGCAGGGACACAACGGGGCACAGCGGGACACTATCAGACATTATCAAACACCATCAAACACCATAAGGCACATCAAAACAGGAGAACATCATACTCTGTATTCACTGAGACAATGGCCCTCATTTATCAAACGTGTCTACGACCAAAAAAAGGTTGTATCCTCATATCAACACTGATCAGTATTTATCAATCTGAACGTGGGCAGAGGGTAGAGGTGGGAGAAAAAATTGATTCACATGAATAAAGGGATTTTTTTTGTTTTTTTGTCAAAGGTCGATTTATTTTTCAAATTTTACTGATCATAAGCCGCACCGGACATCCAGATACCGCTCTCCTCCACCAGAGGGCAAAATGCTTTTCTTCCACTATCTACCTGGTAACGCAACGTTACATTCATTCATGAAAAAAAGACATCACAGTCATTCACCCTTCATTCACCCTTTTTCGCTGATGTTGAAAAGTGAACTAAAAATCGAAAAATTCGGCTACATCATGGAAGTGCAATTTAAATTGGATTGGCACCAAAAAAATCGCAAAAGAATCGAATGGGGAGAAAAGTATATCGTCCCAACCCTAGAGGCGGTACCCCCAAATCCCACACCAGGTCTGAGTTTGTGTGCACAAATTTCATGTCGGAACATTTTAAGAGGACAGAAAGAGATTAATATTTAGATAGTTAAATTAGATATGGCAACATATGTTTATCTTACATTTCAGTCTTTTTTTGTCAATATCTGTAAAACACATCACATATGAAAAAGCAGTGCGAGCTGTCAGCTGATTTCTTAATGCAACAAATGGATAATTGCTACAACAATTTATTGTAAAATTTAGAGAGGCCATTTACAGTGATTAAAAACACTGCAATGTTAAATCTTCAGAGAATATCTGGAGGACGCTGGATCAAACTTTTAGAGTATATGATTTTTTTAAGAAGTCGTATCAATCACAGGATTTACAAGACAATTACTGATTCACTCCAAACATTATCATCATATACATCTGAACTCTGTACAAAAAAGTGAACTATTTAACAAAAGATGTTCATTTACATATGAAAATTACCAATCAGCTCATTTGGTGGTAAAAAAAATAACCATGAAACTCAGGTCTAACTGCGGGTAATTGCGCACAAGCGACTCTATTCTTTGCCAGGCCATAAAATTACACAAATAAAGTCAAGAAATTATTTTTTAGGTTAATCAATTTACGGACCTAGATATGGAAAATGTTCGATTAACTGCATCGGACACAATGTAGGGTTGTCTGGTTATGTTACTTCTGCCTGAAACTGACACAGACCCAGTTCACTTCTCTCTCTCTCTCTTTCTCTCTCTCTCTCTCTCTCCTCAGTCTGTGACACATTCAGGCTGCAGCTTCTCTCAGAGCTGACAAACATTTTAGCAGAAATCTTTCTACGTTTTGAGACCTGAACAGAAATAATTCATGACACCGAGGCTTCTAGTAGTGAGATACCACAGACTAATTACCCAATTAATTAAAGTACGATACATGAATTAAATGTTCAAACTCCACTGTAGTTTGGTTTGTTACTTCCATGCTGCTGACGGTTGCAGTGACTCAGTTCACACCACTTTTCCTGCTGCAAAACAACACGGCTTCATGACTCTCTACTTCTGTTACTATGCCAGCACAGAGAAGTCTCCCTTTTACCCATAATGTGTCCCTCCATGTCGTAAATTCTGTGTTACTATTGGTCAGGCAGGCTGAACCTTGAATAATTAGGGGCGTGTTACTTACATTACGAATGTTTTTAGCCACCAGATTTATCAATACCTGATTGGCCCAGCACGCACGTTTCATAATTCACACGTGAACGTTGCAGTAAGCTTGTTTTAGCACCCAAATCTGCGCCAATCCTCACACACGGCTGATAAATGAGGGCCAGTGTGTTTGTATGACTGATGAAGAAACCACAGTTTCTGAGTCACAATGTGAAGTCATATTCAATACTTTTGGGCCAGAAAAATTCCAGAATAACAGAACTCAGCTTTCTGTGAGACTATGTTAAGTGCAAAGCTGCTTAAAGCCACAGTGTGCTGAAACCGTGCTGTGGCACAGTTTTGGTTTCAACCACTAAAATCCCCAAACAGTGGAAACAACCTGAGGCTTATTTGGTAGAAAACCTGTTTGCAGAGACTGATGAACATAACCATTGTTTCGGAAGCCAAGGACCTTGGTTTTCTTTGGGGACCATCCATGCAGATGCAAAACTTGTCCCCATTAGATATGGGGGTGAAAATAACATCATGACCAAAATACATCACATTCATCCCCAATCCAGTTCCACGCTGTCACTTCTCCAGATCAAATAGGCTGCTATTGGAGCCAACATGTCAACTCACACTGGATCCATACCATTACTCCAGCAAGTCAGAGACAGATGCATCAGATACCCAAGTCTCCTATTTTTGCCAGTTCCCAACTTACTAAATGCAAAAGTTCAAAAGCAAAGCCTTTAAAAGACAAAATCTGCACAACAATGTGGACCAAGGTCATTTTCTGTCAGATATTCAGCCCTGAGGGTCTCAGAGAGCAACAGTCTGATCCTCACCAGATCTCCTTCAGGGCTGTGTTGTGAGTCAGAGCCTCAGAGAACTGTTTGATCCCGCTCACAGTGAACCTGTTGTTGATTAACCTGCAGAGAAACACACAGAACAGGTGAATTTCTTCATCTCTGAGTGACCTCACATGAGGTAACACTGCTGTGTTTTCTTACCAGAGGTGGCTCAAACCCGTGTTTGCCTGGATCAGCTCAGACAGGTGTGGAGCTGCATCATCAGTCAGCTCGTTCTGCACCAACCTGCAGCAGCAGCACAGACACTTTCTTTATCACAGAGAACACTTCAACTGGAGCTGAAGCAGAAGCAAAGCTGCCTACCAGAATATCCTGAGGACAGAGTTCTCTTTCAGAGCTTCAGCGATCTTCCTGCCTCCTTCAGACGTGATGCTGTTTGCTGAGAGGCTAAAACAAAGAGACAATACCTTTATTCAATCAGTGAGTTTGATTTGAGAGTTTGTTGAGTCTTTTTTGTAGATTCTCACCTGAGGTTGGTGAGACTCGGGTGTTTTCTCAAAGCTTCTGCAAACGCTTCAGCTCCCTCATCACCGATGCTGTTGCCCCACATTCTGCAAGAAAAAAACATCTTTCAGAACTACTCAACAACTCACCCTCTGTTTTCAGACCAATTCTGACCGATAAGACTGCATACACTGAACTCTAAGCTTATGTCATTTAAGTGAAATATTGTCCAATAGATTGAGTATGAGAAAAACGTTTTGTTTATGGGTTTTCAAATTGCTTTTGATTGCATGGCTGAGAAACTTGAGAAGTGAATTTTTCTACCCCACTGGCAGATTTTATCAAACAATTCAGGATTAATTTTTACATTTTAATGACTTGAAAAAAGGCTTTTTTTCTGGTCTGAAATCTGTGCCACCAGATATTGAATTTACATTAATAAATCTGATTTGAAAAAAATGATCTGAAACAGTGTTGTAGTACTAGAGTCCAGGACCCGGACTCAAGTCTGACTCAGGTCCGTAAATGCTGGACTTGTGACTCGACTTGGACTCCTGCAATGATGACTCAAGCTCTGGAATCATGAGGGCTTGGGGGAGGACTCGGAGGACTCCAGCTTATTTCTCAATTCTTGCTTTGTTAAGATTCATCTTTTATTTCTTCTGGTCTAAGGTCCAAATTTTCAAGCTGTGGCTGGTATGTCTGTTTGTTTACCTGCATGTGCTTTCACATGCGTCTCCCTCAGCAACAGTGTGGGGCAAAAGGAGACGTCAAAGGAGAAGCAACAGATTGTGTGTTTTAGAATATTTTACTGCTAAAACCTGCAAAATCAGCGCTACAATTTCACTATGTGAAAAATAAGTAAAAGTGAAGACGGGGAGATTTGTATCTCAAACAGAAAAAAAGTAGGTGGGTGTTGCGGTGACCCTCAGCTTGCAGGAGACCAAGTGATACCTCCTTCACAGAGATGATCCTGGGAGAACTTGAAAAAGTCTTTTTCCTGTTTCTTGTGGTGGTTGTGACATTGAATTTGTTAGCTACATGTAAATGACAGGATATCACAAATCCCTACACGTCCCTCTCTCTCTCTGATTCGTTCGGTGCTGTGAAGCGCAGGCACCTTGAATCTTTTTGATTGACAGGCAGTTTCAAAATAAAAGCACCTTCTTCAAAATAAAACTGCTTACAAGGCATGTGATACACAACATGAATCCTCCATTATTGAACTTAAATTTGTTTTAACAACTTAGAAATACAAAAAGCAAGGCACTCAAAGTTCCACTTGGTGAGTTCCTGTTTCCTGACCTGACTCAGATTTAGTTTTGGTGACTCGAATTCGACTCTGACTCGAACACTGAGGACTCGACTACAACACTAGACAGGCCTCTAGAGGGTAAGGGGTACCCCCCAAAAAAACATCCCCTCTTTAATAAAAGCACACCCCATTAAACATGCAGGTAAAGTAAAATCTTTGTCCCTTTAAAACTTTCTTTAGGTGACCTTCCAGAAGAGGAGACACAGCCCTGAATTCCTGGTTCTGATCTCACTGTTTTTTGTAAGAGCAGCAGGATAAAAATGTTTCTCATAATTCAATCTCAAACAGCAGCAGTCTCACCCCACATCAAATATAGAAGTGCTCTTCTGAATCGCCTTTGCCAGAAACTTCCCTCCAACAGCTGTCAACTTGTTTTTTCCGATCCTGAGGACAGAGAATCAGGATTATCAGTCACAGGAATTTTTACAGTCACTGAACTATTAAACTCAAACTTTCAGAAACATACTTGAGCACTCGCAGCTGTGGGCACTCCTCAACGATCTGAGCCACGAGCTTTGCTCCAACATCAGTGATGTGATTGTTGTACAGCCTGGAGACAGAGACACAGGAAGGTTTAAAGCAGGATAGAAGAGTTATTCCAGGAATAGGCTTTAATGTATTTGTGAAAACTGCCTTTGAATCCCAAGAGGTCACACTTCTTTCCACAATATCCAAATTGTGTCCTTCTTGTTTGCTCTGTGTTGTTATTTGTATTTTTTGGGGGGTCATGTTATAAATGTAAAATCTGTGCATTGTGTTTGAATATGATATTTAAACTATAATTAACTCACATTCTGAGATTTCTAAAAGGATATGTAGATGAGAGAAATTTAGCCAGGACTGACTGATGGACTCACCCCAGGACTTTAACAACTTTGTGCTTGCACAGCTCCTCAGCCAGAACCTCGATGCTGCTGTCAGAAAGGTGATTGACCGACAACCTGGAGAGAAGAAGTTTTTATGAAGAAGAGTCTGTGTGAGCGTTTCTCTATGGAGACTGTACAGTAATTGACCTGTGGCTTCCAGCTGATTGGAAAAAGATGTGTAAAAATATACATCATACAACTAATTCAAATTACTGGGGAGAATATGCGTGGAAAATTTTGGTAAGATACTTCAAGACACCCCGGATGTTGGAGAGAATGATGGGAGGAAATGACAAATCACTATCATGTATTCTGGGCATGCACAGGGATAAGGGAACATGGGGATAATTCTCTTGGAGTAATCTCAAATATATTGTGTATCTCTCTGACTTCAAACCCACAAGTCTTCCTTTTAGGAACATTACCTGAAGAGATAGAGGCAACTGACTCTGACTTGTTTTTAGTTTTAAGAGCAGAAATAATAAAACAAATTACGAGACATTGGTTGAAAAATGACAGTTTGGTAAACATAACACGGAAGGAACTTGTAAATGAAATCTATCACATGAAAAAATTGGGTAACACTTTAGATTAGGGAACACATATTCACCATTAACTAGGTGCTTATTTACATGCATATAAGTAGCTTACTAGCCCCTAATTAGTATTTATTAAGCAGGCATTAACCCCTTATTCTACCTCTATAGCATCATGAATTCAGACTTTTCCATTCATTAACTCTGAATTATTACTTATTGACTACAAATTAATGAATATGTTTTCCCTAATCAAAAGTGTTACCAAAAATTGCAATGACAATCTGAAACCAGCTCTCTGTTTTTTGAGAAAAGATGGGAGAAATAGGAAAGATACACAATTCCTCTCTCTCTCCTCAAGATCAACACCTCATGCACACATGAATTGCTCCTATTTACACCCTTTGTCTTTTATTTAAAGGCATATAGCTACTTATTGCATTACGGATATAAACAAAGCCCTTTGACGTCTATTAACACTATTTATGATACTCAATATTTAACTGATATTTGGAACTGTAAGAAGTTGATGAATCTTTTGAAATGAAATTAACTTGCTGTTCTATTAAAACTTTTTATTACCATTACTATCATTAATTTTAATACATTTCTTTTTCTTACTACTTATGCGTTTGTCTATATTTTGAAATACTTCTCTCATCGATTGTACTGTTCCTTTTCTTATATGTTTAACTAACTGTCAAGACACTTATTGTTTATAACCTTGAAACATGCACATTTAAAAAAAAACATGGACCTATGGCTGAGTCCTCGAATGCAAAGAGCCAATCACAGTGCGTAAAGTCATTCCCATGCACTTGGGCAGATTCTACCAAGTCCATTGAAATGCATTGAAGAAAGTAAGTTTATGATGATCTCTATGATGATCTGGGATTTGAGATCAGTTTAAAAATATTCAAACAGTGTTAATGGGGAACATGCAACTCCAACACAAGGTGCCCTGTGAGGCTGGGTGACAGGGTGTATTTTGTACTCTTTCCTAAACCATATCTCAACCCAGAAAAGTGTCTTGGTGAAACCACAACATCAGCTCAACCTGAATCAATCAATTAAGGATGTCTACATCTCTTCTAAGTTAAGTAAACACTGCATTTGGCAAGGCAACTTGTTGTCACTTTGCTGGAAAGAAATATGAAATTATCTTTAACATCTCTAACATTAGCTAAAGTTCGTGTAACATTAGTTCCTAACTGTGTTGTTCATCATGTCACTTTGGGAGCTCATTGGTCTGTTTTGTTCTAGTTTTTTGTTCTTTGATGATTGCTCAGCATTGTTACACTATAAAAACTGAAATCTAAGTACCGTAAAATACCAAATAACAGCCGGGTCCAAATTAACCGCCGGTGTACCGGTACATTTTGAGAAACACTTGCCCTTTCTTTATAAACACCAGGAGTAATTTACTTAAAAACTTTGAAGGAGAAGAAGAAGAAGAAGACATTGCCACTGCCGCTGCATGTTTCCCTCATTCACACCTCCTTGTTGGTATAAAAGTAATTAAAAGAAAAGTTAAACAATGGGGATACGCTGGGGATTTGATGCTGAACAGCCGCCCTCCTTCAGCTGTCCGCCGGTCACCTGTTGCAGGACACGTAGAGGAGAACATAGGAGCTGCTCCCAGACATTAACTCTTCCCTGGATCCGGTGAGATCACTTCTGATTTTACTGTTTTTTTTGTGCCCGGTATACTAGAGATATACCTGGGGCATGTCTGTAACGTGTGACATTAATGAATCCTGGTTGTGTCCTACCAGTGCGCATCTACCATCTCCAACCTCCACCAAGCAGAGCAAATGTAACCTGGCTCTTTATTTTATTGATAGACTCTCAGGTTTGAACAGATCACTGCAGAATAACTGCTGCATGTGGGTTGGAATGAACAGAATCACAAACAGCTTAGCCCCTGTTTTAGCCAACAGCCTGTGTTTTAGCCTTTAGCCCGGAATTAGCATTTAGAAACGACCAATTTTAGTGCTGATGATCTCATTTTAAATTGTGGATTATGATCAGTCATATATCTAGAAATGAGACTTTTATAAGATCACGCAGAAAGTCCTCACAGACCCTTCAAGACACAGGATGTGAATCCTGTGATTTGAATATAGATTTCTTTTGTGTGTGTGTGTGTGTTTGTTGTTGCATAGACTCTGGAGTGTTGCTTTTTGAGTTCTGCCCCTGAGTGGATCAAGTCTTACCTGACTACCGTCATCTTAGAGAAGGAGGGCCTGAGCTGCTTCACCCCGTAGTCACTGATGTTGTTGTTGTCCATATCCAGCCCCAGCAGCTTCTTCCTGTGCTGCAGAACAAAGTTGATGGCCGTGCAGTCCCCTGAGAAAACGTTGCAGTATCCTAGTTTGATGAGGCTGGCTGTGATGCCTTTGGCCGTCATCTGAGCGATGTGTTTACTCCCCGTCTCAAAGATGCACCTGACGATCCACAGGAAGTTTGGTAAAACGTGGACCTTCTTGCCATCATCACTGTTATAATGTGAGAGGCCTCTCAGGTGGGACTTCACACTGGTGGACAGGTAGGATTTAAGTAATGTTCGTTTCTTTTTTAAAAGCACAGGAGACACCAGGTGCCCCATGAGAGCGCAGTGAGCTTTAGAGAGCAGGCCACACAGGAACAGGTTAGTGAACTGGAGGTGTTCATTCGTGCTGAACTGCTTCTTCTCACTGAGCTTTGAAGAATCTCTGACACAGGAGTCCAAACACAGAAAGGAGGTTTCTCTCTTCCTGCTGCACTCGGTGAAGAACTTGAGGATGGAGCTGGGGGGAGTTTGCTCATCCAGCACCAGAGCAAACGCAGCCAGAAAGGACTGCAGGGTGACGTGGAGGAACTCAAAGGAGTCAGGGCTCCTGCTGGTGTCAAAGTCACTGACGGGCCTGAGGAAACCCAGCGGCAGCTCCTCCTCAGTCAAACCACACTCACTGATCTCCTCCTGGCTGCAGATGAAGCTTCCTCTCTCCATTCCTTTCAGTGCGAGTTTAGAAAACGCCGTCAGCACCCTGAGCCCTCGCTTTAGAGTCTCTGAGACACAGCGGGTGCTTTTCTTCAGCAGGGAGGGTGCAGGGCAGGCCGAGCGGCTGAGGAACACCTCGCACAGCAGGAGGAAGATGTCCGTGAGTGTGATGCAGGTTTCGGGAAGCTGAAAACTATCGTGCATGTTGTGCAGGTGCGTGAAACTCTTGAAGACGATCCAGCAGAAGAGCGGGGTGGAGCACAAGCCGCAGAGGTGGGGGCTCGCGTCCAGCTGCACGGCCACCAGCTGTCTGTGCTCCTGCTCCTTAAAGTGCAGGTTGATATAAGACTTCAGGTGAGCGGGGGAGAAACCCCGCAGTGTCACCTTCTTTCTCATCACCTTATTCTGGATCTCAATTCCTGTCCGGGCTGTCAGGACCTTCTGGGAGCCCTTCAGTAGTTTCCCGCAGAGTAAACTGAGGAGGAGCTGCAGAGGATGCGCCTTGTCTTCTGGAGAAACCACTTCAGGGACGTTTATCAGGTCAAGATCCTCCTGGATCTCATCGTAGCCGTCAAATGTGAAAATAACTTTCTGAGGGAAACGCAGGATGTAGTCAAACACCTCATCGTCAGGATCGTGGTCGGGGTAGCAGTTGTGTTTGAACAAAAGGTCCCTGAGGGAGATCTGATCGGCTTCTTTAAAGCTGCTGAACATCCGACAGCGGAACTTAAAGAAGAAAATGGCATCAGTGTGGAGCTCCTTTTTGGACCAGAGGTTCTGCAGCCTCTGCAGGAGGATGGATTTCCCCACACCAGCGTCGCCTGTCACGTAGATGGTCTCACCTTGTGGGTTGAAGACTGCTTGGTCGTCCAGAAGCTGGTCCAAACTCTCCAAGAAGCCCAGACTTTCATTAGAGTCGTTCAGAAGTTCAATCAGAGTGTCGGTGTACAGCTCCTCCAGACGAGTCTCCTCTTTCTGCCCGTACGACATGATGAAGCTGGTGTCCCGGCTCATCTCCTGCCTCAGTTTCCCACAGTACCTGCTGACTGAGAGGACACAGACTGAGAGTCTTCTTCATAAACAGCTGTTCTAGTGCAGGGGTTTCCAAACCTATGGCTCTGGGGCCTCATGTGGCTCTTTTACTCCTTTGCAGTGGCTTTCTGTAACTTTGCATTTTTTTAATGAAATAAATGAACTTTATTTTTCTTACAGAGGGTATTTATGACCATAGACTGTATATAGAATGGACAGTGTGGCTCCTCCTGTAACCGTTGTATGATTTTAAAGCCCCAAAAATTCTTATTGGAGCCAGATTCAGCCACCATTGTGCAGCCAGAGTCTGCGCAGTAGAGAATTTCCAGTGGAGCCATGTAAAAAAAAAAAAAAAAAAAAATTTATTTCTTCTTCTTTCGAAGGTGTAGTCTCTTGTTGGCTCTCTATACCAAAGTTTCTTATATTCCTAATAAAACCTACTCACAAACAGCAGCTGTTAATCATCATAAAATGAAACTTATAACTCAGTTTTTAACGTCCAATAACTAATGAAAAATCAACTCCTCAGTGAAAAAAAGACTTGAACACAATGCAGCCAAATTATATCTTCGTATCACAGCAGCGTAAGGATGTGAGAAGCATTTCTACAAGGTGTAATAATTTTTTGAAGTTTTCCCGACTTGTTACGGAATGCATGGGGGGGCGGGGCTTATGACCTATACTGCAGCCATACACCAGGGGGCGGGGCATCTGCAGGAAGCTTCAGTTTGAGCTGAACGTCATAACGTCTACTGATTATACAGTCTATGTTTATGATTAATGACAGACACTGAATAAAATCATGAAAATTTTAAAGAGGCTGTGAGCATAATCTGTCTGCAGTAGACTCCATCGCCCCCTTCTGGCTGGAGGACTCATACAAACTGCAGTGAGAAATGACGCATGTATTTGTTTTGAAAAATGGAATGGGGATCAGGTCTTACTTTCAACACTACTTTTCTTTATTCAAGACTACTTTCTACCAGATACAACAAGGTAATGTATTTATCAACAATCACAAAGTGCTGTTGTTTGAAATGTGACAACAAGCAAACTTTGTAGGTTTGTAGTGTAGTTCAGTAGCCGGCTACATTTAGCATATTAGTACTGTGTAACTCAGTGAATCCTCGTTATGTCCCGACAGAACTAATCTATCAAGCAAACGTGACATCACTCTTCACTGTATTGACAGACTCAGGTTTGAACAGATTCCTGCAGAGTAACTGCTGCATGTGGGTTAGAATGAACATTAGCACAAACCTGTGTCTTAGCCTCTACCTCGCATTTCACCATCATCCCGTGTTTTAGCCTTTAGCCTGTGTTTTAGCTGTTAGTTTGTGTTTTAGCTTTTAGCTCTATCACTCTCCTGTTTATCCTTCTGCTGCTCTTTTGTCCCTTTTCTGTTTGCCTTTGCGCTGATGATCTTTTTTTACAACATATATTATGATAAGAGAAATATGTAAAAATGAGACTTTTTCATGATCACTTGTAAACTGCTTACAGCCCCTTTAATATTAATTTAACATTTGAACTGAATACGCATCACATCATATAATAATGTCTGCTGCCTCTCTACTTCACTCCTGATAACACCTGCAGCCAATGAACTTCCCTTTCTCCTGTGGCTCACCCTAAGTTTTACACCCCCGATAAGATAACTTAATCAACAAAAAGACAAATCTGGAAGAATATGGATATTTTAATCCAGTGTTTATGGGTTCATTTAGCTGCAACTGTGCCAGCTTTATATAAATGTTTATATGAGGCAAGAATTTAGCAAACAAAAAAAAATGATGAGATCAGCAAAATTTCAATTTGTTATCAAATCAGGTATTGTTTTTGTAGTTCTACAATTTCACAAATTCAAAAAAACTTTTTAGATAATTGAAGTAGGTTTTGAGGTTTTGAAATGACTTAAATCCAGGTGAGATAAAGAAAAATGGCTCTTTTGATGATAATGGTTGCAGACCCTTTTTCTAGTGGTTAATATTTCTCCGTTTAGGAACACACAATTTAAATCAAAGAATAACGGATGTATGTAAGATTAATTAAACACAACAGAGGGGATTATTAACAAACACAACTAACAGTGTCATTACTGCAGGCAGTTTATTTAGTAATAAATGATGAAAGCAGGGTGAGACCTCAGGAAGAGGAAGTGAAGGGTTGACCCAAAAGCTTAGAAAGAAGAACAAAACACAGCTCAGCTCTTTCACAAGTGAGCGGTTAAAATCTAAAATATGCCCCGGGAGGATTCTTTTACAGAGGAGGAAGTCTCTGAGTAGGAAAAATATCACGTTACCATTGTTTCTTGTCCATAGGGTGGGTCACTTATTGCTAAATGAAGTCTGGTTGTTTTGATGACAAGAGAAAATGAACGACTTCTGACTCATTTAAAACCCACAGTGAAGTCAATATTTGATTAGTCACCCTAAAGTCCTGAACCATGACCTGTTTTCTTGACCTGTCAGAGGCAAAACAAGCTTGAACCAACCATTCAGACTTCTATGAGATTCCCTATGTTAATAAAAAAATAAGACATTTACAACATGTCAAGAGTCTAGGAGTTCTGTTTGATTAGGATGTTTACTTTAACTCCCATATCTAACAAATTTGGAGACTGATTTTTCCAACACTACAGTAAAAAAAAATTCAACGCATGATATCCCAATAAGTCCATAAAGAGTTTTCAGCTAGTTCAGGTCATGTACTGACTAGAGAGCACATCTCTACAGTGTTAGCATCTCTACACTGGATACCTATAATTCCTGGTAGAATTTGAAATTCTTCTCTAATTGATAAGGAATCAGGCTATTTAAAAGAGCTCATCGTGCCATATTATCCTTCGAGATCACTGAGCTCCCATGCAGCCTGTTTGTCATACCTAGTAGTATGGGAGGTTGAGCCTGTGATAATTAGGCTCCTCTTCTTTGGAATCATTTAGCAGTTGAGGTTGGGGGCAAACATCCTCTAAACTTGACGGAGAAGACTGAAAATGCTCTTTTTTGAAAAAAAAAACTGAATTGAATCAGGTCTAGACTAGCTTATAATAATTATGCCACAAGCTCAGATTGCTTCAGGCTCAGACTGCTATAGGCTCAGGCCCCGTTTACACAACAATGGTTTTCAGGTGAAACTCAAAAGCATTGTTGAGCCTCCCATTTACACGGACACTGTGTTTCTGACTACCAAAAACGTCAACTTTTGAGAAAGCACTCCAGAGTTGAACTTTTTGAAAACGCCCTTTTCACCGTCTGGTAAACACTAAGCCGGGGGAAACCTGGGAATGCGAGCGTCACTTTCAGCTCTGCGCATACACAATAAGCCTCCACTGTGCAAGGCACCAACCAAACAACAACGGCAACATACTGCTTTGTTCTTCTGCTGCTGAATGTACTGACTGCCTTCTACCAAAATGTGCATTATTGCACTATTTCTGCAATTAGAGAAGAAGTTTTCAATACAAACTCCAGATGACCGGCACACTTCTTCTTCAGCGTCTATACTGTTGTTGTGTATACGGCTTCTACAGTTATATCACCATCTTCAGGCCTGATGTGTACTACAGCGTTTTAAGTCCCTGAGCGTTTCTGTGTAGACGCAGATTCCTTTAATTGCATTTTAATGCTTTTCAGGGTGAAACGCATTGTCGGGAAAATGGGGCCTTAGACTGCTACAGGCTCAGACTGTTGAAAGCAGTCTGTTATAAGCTCAGACTGTTGTAGACTCATACTGCTATAAGCTCAGATAGTTATAGACTCAGACTGCTGGGAGGTAAATAGCACACTAAGCTCTTGTCCCCCTCTGCCCTCTATCTGTTTGTCACTGACTTTAAATCTTAATGACACATTAAATTTACTGACCATAGATCTTTCTGGTTGTCCCTAAGCTGTTACAAACAATGCTCTCATTCCTGTCCTCACTATCATCACAGTATGATGGTGCTAATTTTAGACCTAGCATTTACATGAATCTATAAGCATAAATCTTTAAGTTGCTGGAAATAATTCAAACTTTCACCTCCATTTTCTGTACTGTATAAGCAGTACTGTTGTACTTTTTCACTGTTCCTCTCTCCAACTCCAACATGAAGCAGAAAACAGGTGTGAGTTCAGAGGTTACCATCCCTACAGAAGCTTCTTTAACTTTTTTATCTGCACACTAACTGAACCTCAAACCGCTCAGAGTCGTTCAAACCTTGACTGATTCCTTCTCTGGGCTAATAAATGACAATCAATGAAACGACCTGTCATAAAGAAACATTTGTGTGAGAGAGTGTCACAAATGGCTGTTGTACTCACTGGGGTCTGTGTTGACCACTTTTAGCAGTGATACCTCACTGCTCGGGTTGTAGTTGATCTCTTTCAGCAAAGGCTGTAGGTCGATGTACGCATCAGGGATTTTATAGATGATGTACATGAAGAACTCACAGGCCTCCGCCCCTTTACACTGGACCAGCTCCAAGATCTTACGCACCTGGAAGAGTTCGAAATTACATTATTGGGGATGTTTTAAGCATTTAAAATGTCATTGATTTATACATTTGATGACATAAATGAAGAACAACAGTTAAAGATCGAACTTTTAAATAAGCATGTTCTGATTTTCTGACCTGCTCCGGCTTGGTTGGTGTTTGCTGTACGATCTCCACCTCCTCCTCACAGACGAAGTCAGAGGCCAACAGGTTGTCCAGGATGCACTGGACGCTCCTCAGCCGACTCACCAGCAGCTCTCTGTGATAGGTCAGGGCGTTCAGGCAGGACGCCCTGACCTCTTTTATTGGAGCCATGTTTACTGCACGCTGGTCACCTCTGAGGGACAAAAAGGAGTTAGGAGTCAGGAGTTAATTTATTTAGAATAGGGACAATACATATTAATGAACATATACATGTAAATATGTAAGATTACAGCCAACGGTTAAAGTCAACATCACATAATAAAGTAGATAAAGCAACAGTAAGGACAAGTATGACAGTTAGCCTTCATGGTCAGTAACAGGAGGAGCAATTACAAAGAGAGAAAAATGTCCTTAAAAACACAATAAGACAGGAAATGAAGAAGAAAAGCAAGAACAATGAAAAGTATTGTGGATCATGAAACACACAGGCCAAGGGTCAGGGGACCATACGTATTCTACTGGTGTTAAATGCTAAAAAATACAAATGAAAGGGCTTATCACTCCTAAATTCAGTGGTTCATGTGGTGGAAATTCATTTTAACTGGTGTCAGAATACTTTCATTCTTCTTAGGGCCTGAAAAAATGTTTTTAAATTTTTTGCCAAACATTTATACTCTTTAAAAAAGTTATAGGCAAACATCTGAGGGTGAAAAAGCTTATATACTACAAATTAATCTGTGTTAAAATGGATGAAAGAGAGTTAAAATGTTTCGCAAAGCATTAAAAAAGATTATTTCATCAAATTACCACACAAAAAAAGAAAAAGAAAGAAAGAAAGAAAGAAATCCAAAAAGGTCATATTTACACTAAATTCACACTGTTTTATGTTGAATACTCAATTCCAAATTTGAAAAAAGTGGAAAACGTTTTTTTATGCCTTAAGACAAATAAAAACACTGAAGGGAAAAATCCTGACACTGACTTTATAATTGATGCATCAGAGGGTTAGAGATGTTTTTATGAAATGATACAAGAGTCTGTATATGACTTAATGTAAAACGTGGGGAAAGACATTTAGTTATTACACTTAAGGAACTTGTGATGAAATCAAGATTTGATTAAGAAAACAACAACAGAAATTGTTTGCTTAACAGTAACAGTAACAGTCACACACGTAAACTCACTCACCATAAGTTCTTGAATTGATTTCGAAAACTTTCAAAATAATTTAAGTCATGAGGTTAACGGATTATAAAATAGAGGTGTGTCTGATAATTCAGTGGACAGTTACAGGTGAGAAGATGAAAACCTGCTTTAACTGACAGCTCAGACTAAAAAAGATTGATGATCCTTTTAATGCCTCATTAAACTCCTGTTTCATCTCTGTTTGTTTTTCCTGCTCTACAAACAGAAGCGAAATGAAGCGACACATAGAGGACACACACACACACACACACACACACACACACACACACACACACACACACTGCTCCTTCAGAGAAATAAATCTTACCATCATGAATCATCCACTCCACAGAGGCGTGAACAGAACACCTTCATCTGAAAAGAAAGTACAGTTATAATGTAACTAACTCTCCAGCTGTGTTTGTCTCTGAACACTTCATCACCTCTGTTTGCTGCTGGAGCTGCTGGAGCTGCTGTTGTAGCTGTTGAAGGAAGCGAAAGTTTGTTTGACTCACTGCGTCATTTCTCTCCACTATTTCAAAAGCTCTGTGTGCTGCGTTCACGGACCTACGGACATTTGGAAGCTCAAGGGAATCCGCCCATATTTAAGATTGCACTTATGAGTACTAATACATACAAAATAACTACAAAGACTTGTTTTACCCTTAAGATTCTTTATAAACATTATTCATTTACATGCCTGGTACAATTCCATTGTGGTTTATTTATTGTATTAAGAAGCTCATAAAGGCAAGGGATAACATAAAGCTCCTGATACCATTACAAGTTCCAAGACCTAACATCAGCATCATTATCTGAATTTTGTATGGAGCAGAAACCGATAATGGTTTAATCAGATATTAGTCTTGACTCAACAGTCTTCATTCCTTAATAAGAGGATGAAACTGGGAATTAATTTTTTGGCATCTTTAGGCTTTTTTAATATTATTGCTTTGTTTCATAAACCAAAATGGAACTATATTTAAACTGTTTTCTTATTGTTGTTATTATTGGGATTATAGTGGTGAAAATTGTAATATAGTTAATTACAGAATTTCACTGCCTGTCCAGTAAGCTTCAGCTTAGCTGTGTGGTTGTCTATAAGCTGCACACTTGTTGTCAAACTGTTGAAGATGTTTTCATATTTTGCATGTGTTTTCTTAAGATGCAGTGCTATGAGCTCTCAGGGCCACCATACATATGTGACATTAGATAAAAACAACTAGAGTTGCTCAGAGAGCGATTTACTCACCAGGGAGGGAGTGTGGTCCTTCTTTGGGAAGCAGCTGTAGCTATTCAAGAGTTCATTCCATATCTGAGAGAATTATTCACAATTATGTATTTGTGTGCCTCAAATACCTCTAGTTCTATGAGTTCATTTAGTCTGAATCAACCCGGTGTTCCACATGTATGCAGCTTTTCTTTTTGATTTAGTGTGGTGATTCTTTTTACCTCCAGAGATTATATTCAAAGAAGTCAGAAAAACTAGATTGTTAGGTCCCAAAGATGAAGCTGAAATAAGTCACATTCCTGTGGTTTTGTTCCCAAGCCTTCTTATCTCTCTCTCTCTCTCTCTCTCTCTCTCTCTCTCTCCCTCTCTCTCTCCCTCTCTCTCTCTCTCTCTCTCTCTCTCTCTCTCTCCCTTTCTCTCTCTCCCTCTCTCTCTCTACTTGCCAGGGAAAGTGCTAACCTACAGTGCACCCAGCAAGTATTCAGCGCTCCTTTCCTTCATTTTGTTGTCACAGCCTCATTTAAAAATGGAATTAATTTGTTTCTCCTCAAAATTCTGCACAAAACCCTCCACAATGACAATGTGCAAATTTATCAGGAATAAAAATTGAGACATCACATGTTGATAAGTATTCACAGTCTTTGTTCAGTACTTTGTTGATTCCCCTTTGGCAGCAGTAACAGCCTCAAATCTCTGTGATGATGTCACAAGCTTCTCTCACTGATCATTGGTCAGTTTGCTTCATCCCTCTTTGCAGCTCCTCTCAAGCTCCATCAGATTGGATGGGGAGCATCAGCGCTCAGACATTTTCAGATCTCTGGAGAGATGTTTGATCAGATTCAGGTCTGGGCTTTGTCTGGGCCCCTCATGGACGTTCACAGAGTCGTCCTGAAGTCACCAGTGATATCTTGTCTGTGTGCTCAGGGTCCTTGTCCTGCTGAAAGATGAACCGTCACCTCAGTCTGAGGTCAAAGCTCTGGAGCAGCTTTTCCTCCAGGATGTATCTGTACATTAGTGCATTCATTTTTTCCTCAATTTTGACTGGTCTCCCAGCTCCTGCTGCTGAAAAACATCCCCACAGCCTGATGCTGCACCATCATGCTTCACTGTAGAGATGGGATTGTCCAGGTGTCCTCTAAACATGATTGCCAAAGAGTTCAACCTTTGTCTCATCAGAGCAGAGAGTTTTTTTCTCATGGTCTGAGAGTCCAGTCAGGCTGCTATGAGCCTTTTACTAATGTAGGGTTAAGATAGGGTTCAGAGGTGCTCAGAGTAGAGCCACTGCTTCTTTGTGTCAAGAGGAGCCAGATGAAGTGATTCAGGCATCTGATTGGACGTCTCATGGACACCTCTCTGGGGAGGTGCTTCAGTCCATCTGGGAGGAGATCCCCGGGTAGACCCAGGACACATTGGAGGGACTATATCTCTCGGCTGACCTGGGAATGCCTTGATATCCCTGGCAGAAGTGGGCGGGGACAGGAGTACTTGGTCTTCGCTGATGGCGTTACTGTCCCTGCAACCCGGACTTGAATATAGTCGTGGAAGATCAATGGAAGAATGCAAAATTTCAAAACCAAATTTAAAATTGTCATTATGGGGTGTTGTGTGAAGAATTTTGAGGAAAAAAAATACATTTATCCCATTTTTGAATGAGACTGTAAATACAACGTGCAAAGTGAAGCTTGTCAATACTTCACTGTTTATTCAACTCAACTCAACTTTATTTATAGAGCACTTTAAAAACAACCACAGCTGGAAACAAAATGCTGTACACATGTGGACAGAAGCATTAAGACAAAGAATAAAAATCAGGTATAAACACTCAAGTTATTGTTTCCTTGTTTCATTGTTCCTAAAAAGAATTTAAGAAAAATAAAACAATAACTAAAAAAAAAAACATAAAACACTAAAATGGAGCAGAGTCTCATGCTGGGTCAAAAGCCAAGGAATAAAAGTGGGTTTTAAGACACAACTTAAAAACAGACAGTGAGGTGGATTGTCTAATGTGGATGGATAGATCGTTCCACAATTTAGGGGCAACAACAGAAACAACTGTTTACCCTCAGAACAGAGTGGATGTAGGTGATACTCTGAGTTAAGCACCCTATTGGTCCTCTCTGCATGTGTGTGTGTGTGTGTGTGTGTGTGTGTGTGTGTGTGTGTGTGTGTGCGTGTGTGTGTGTGTGTGTGTGTGAGTGAGTGAATATGTGTGTATGTGCCAAGCACAATGACATTATCAGTCACTTCCTCTTCATGTGTCAGAAACAGGTGTGAGTGTGTGATTTGTTCCAAGTTGAAACAAAGGTCCATTATTGATGAGTTGGTCCAGGGTGCAGGTTGTTCTTTCTATGTAAATACAGCCAAGCTCAGTGGCCTTGAAGTGTTCATCAGTTATCTGTGTTTAGGAAGTCACCTTGGCTCTGAACGCAATCAGTTTTTCACCTCAAAACCATAAGCTCAAAACCTCTGATTTGGAAACCAGAGGTAACATTATTAAGACTATATTCAGCTAGTTACTGTGACCGACACAACATTCATCAGGTGGTACAACCTTTCCTCAGTGTGCTGCACTCACTTGTTTACCTCAGGAGCTGATTTAAACAGCTGACATTCCTCTGGAGCAGTCTCAGGTTCAGGTGTCACACACACATACCTCAATGTAATAGACTTTCTTTGTTGTGTCAGTGAAACAGCCTCAGGTTAAACCAATCTCAGGGGAGAAAGTGTGTTTTTAATCCAGTTTAAGTTCCATTAGTGTCCACATGGTGGCAGCACTGAGTGTCTGCTGTGTGCAGACCACAGTGAAACAGTCAGACTTCATCTCATTTAGTAAAAATACTCGTTTATTGTGATGGAAGCATAAATAGGACAGTCTCACAGGTGGTACATGTTTCAGGGAAAACATCAAAACACTTCGAAAAATCATCAGCATGAACACTTCTTTTATTGACACCAAACAAAAGTCAACATCACAACAAACACACAGTCAGAAAATATCTTGAATTCCACACTGCACGCACACACACACACACACACACACACACACACACAGCAAAAACAACACTGCATTCAAACTTCATTGACATTTTTTCCTCATCACAGAACACAAAGGAAATCTTAAAAGTCAGAGATGCGAGTAATGAGAAATCTTAACGGCTAAAGAGAAAAGTGATGTGCACGAGTCAGTGAGCCTGAATCTGGCTGCAATTTTGAAAACGAAGAGTCAAACCAAACTTCTTTTTTCTTCAGAATATGCAGTTTGAGCTTGATGTATCAAACAAAAAACAAAACAAAACAAAAGGTGTGTGCTATTACACTTTGGAAGAGAAAAATTTAAACTGCCAAAATATGAGACGTGAAAAATTAAGGGAATATCCTGAATATTGAAGACCTGCTCATGACTCAGAGGTCAAGATAAGAAAACTGCATTGTCTAATTCTTTATAATCATCTGTTTCTACTCATCATGTTTTTGTTTGTATTACAGTTGTCAAAATGTTAAACACCTCAATATTTGTCAATACCACATTATTGAGAACAATTAAATATTCATAACTCTTTTATTAGGTAGTCATGAAGAGCACCAATGGTTTGTTAAAAAAACTGATTCTTTCCATCTAAGTCTGCCAGGAACACAAGAGAGAGAAGGGGGCACAATTGCTGCCTGGTCTAAATGCTTGTGGATAATTCAGGCGCATAAACGGTAAAATAGAAGCAAATTTGGTCATCTCAGGACAGATCATGGGTTACAGTGGGGTGAAGATATGTGTCAGTTAACATATTTGGGAACCATGTTACAAGATACAATTATTTTTTTTAGACTTGTTTGGTAGAAGAAAACATGTTTTTGTTACATTGCTCATGGGACGCTCTTGTTGGAAAAAAAAAAAGGAAATCTTGTTTTTCACATTGCAGCATAAATAATGTAAAGCCAGATGAAAGGTTGAATGGTTTCTCTCTGTACGCTGTATGCATTTGTTTTATATTTTATTTTTTTTATATCAACTAGAATTCAAGAAGTTGATGGACAGTAGCCTTATGGAAAGGATAAAAAAGATGGATGAAGAGGCAAGTCCACAAAAGTGAGGCCAAAACATTTTAAACTCCCTCTACTGGCTTGACTCTGATATATTTACCAACCATTTACAGTATGTCCATGCAAAAGTTGTGAGTATTCATATGAAATACGAACCTTCATGCCCTTGTTTTCGTAGTTTCTGCTCACGTCACTATGAACTTTCTTGAATTTTGATCATTGTTCAATATATTATCTATACTTGTTCCAATGCAGATCCCCTCTGGTGTTTATAAAACTTTGAGTGAAAGAGTTCAAGATGTGTTTAAGTAGTTTATGCACTGCTGTATGATAATCAACTGATTAAAGAGGGGATATTCCACATTATCAAGTCTTAATTCTGTCCCTCTGGTGCCTCTGTAGAAGCATTAAATGATTAACAGCCAAAAAAATCTCATTTTCTCTCACTGGTTGATTTGCCAGCCCAAGGCCCTGTCTGAGGCGGGTCTTTAGGCAGACCTTTGTGTTAGAGCCCCCCCCCCCCCCCCCCCCCCCCCCCCCCCCCCCCCCCCCCCCCCCCCCCCCTCAACATATCTAAACTGGAGATCCTTATGTGATGACCTCATCATTTCAGCAAGTCTCATAGGGATCTTATGAAAATATGATGCTATTTGAATGGATTTCTATAACATATGAATATGTAGAGATTTAAGAATCTGCACATTTAGTTTTAACACCCAGCATTGTTGCTTCATATCCATGTTTGAAATATGGGAAAGCAGAATACCCCCTCTTTAAGAAATGTGTAGAACTAAGTAAAATTGATATATGAACTAATCTAGAATTAATAGATGACAAGTTTGTTCTGTTTACCTGACAGTAAGATTAATATTCTGCTTCAGTCACAGGACTCTGCACACATTCACAAACTTATGAATTAGAATGTTCCAGTCTTTTTTTTTCAGCAGAGATGAGTAGAAAAGTCTGAAGAGCATCAGCAGCACAAATTGTTAGCATCTGTTTTGGCTTCACTTTTGTACACAGGGTTGTCACCATCCACCTTTAATACAGTCCATGAGTATCTTAGTGGTGTTAAAGCTCAACAGAATGACAGACTAATGAATGAAATGCTCAGTGAAGAAACCACAGAGTGGATGCTACGTAGCATCCAGCGGGAGCTAAATCTGTTGTAGGTCAGTGTAGCAGAGGTGATCACACCTCTTCATTATACCACAAACATCCACCACGGATGAAAAGATCGCTGAGGTGAAGCGAGCCTGTAGGGGTCAGATCTCACTCTCGTAGGTGTGCATGTATGTTTTCAGTGAGAGGATCTCAGCGTAGCTGCGGGTGGTTCTGCGGTACAGATCCAAGCCTGTCAGGATCTCCACATCCCTGACTCGAGCTGTGTGCATCTTCATCAGGTCCTCCACCCAGCGGGACTCCTCCTCCGAGCTCTGCAGGGAGGAACACAGAATGCTTTAAAGGTGAAGCATGCAGAACATTTTCTACAGGTTTCGTTTCTCTGTTCACAAACAGCATCCAAACTCGTCTCCTCCTCTGTGGCTCAACATCAGCTGCAGCACATGCTCACTTCCCCCAACTGTAGCTAATAGCATGGCTAGCAGTCGTGGCTTGGTAAACACACCATAGACGGTAAAACACAGCCCTGCCAGCACCTGCAGCATCACGTGAGAGAAACTCAAGAGCCATACACCTGACTTCCTGCAGGTAAATGAAACACGCTGCACTGCAAAAACTGAAATCTAAGCAAGTCATTATGTCTTATTTTTAGTCAAATTTGTCTTACTATTCTTGATTTGAGCCACATTTACTAGACAAGGTCATAAAAATGTCTCATTTCAAGTTTTTTAAAGACAAAAATGAGGCATCAGTTGCTTGTAACAAGTAAAAAAAATCTGCCAATGAGATAAGATAAAAGATTCTTGTTTTAAGACATCTTTCTAATTTCAGGAAACTTCCCGGGCGAATTCGTCTTATCCCATTGGCAGATTTTTTTGACTTGTTACAAGCAATTTACACCTCATTTTTGTCTTGAAAAAACTTGAAATAAGACATTTTTATGACCTGGTCTGGTGAATGTGGCTCGAATTAAGAAGAATAAGACAATTTTACTACAAATAAGATATAATGACTTGCCTAGATTTCCGTTTTTGCAGTGTGCAGATTTAGAATCATTTTTTCTCTGTGTTACAGCTGCTATCGTAGCCGCTCAGAATAGCTTCCCATACTCGCTATCAGCAACGCACAAAGTCACATGCACACTGGCCGCGGTGATTGGGCTGGTCATCACTCATAAAAACTCCTGCTCCCCACCCAGAGGTATCCTGAGTCCAGCTTAATATTAACAGAACAGGTGAGTTGGGGGTCTATAAGGGGGAGCGGCACACACAGACACTGTCACACAAGTACAGAGGCCCAGAGGATAATTCCTGTAAACACGAAATTCTTAATTTTTTTGAAAATTCTGCGAACAATACCTTTAAGCTGACAACATGTGATCTCATTATAAGATCTCTGCGGGTCATGAGGTCATTCAGAAAGATGTTATGTTGTGGTGATTAAATGAAAATGTCTGTCAGGTGAAGAGAGAGTGATATTGCTCATGAAGATGTGAGGTTCCTTACGTTGCAGGTCTCCTCGTTGGTGGCTCTGTGTGGTAGGATGAAGGCAGCACTGCTGAGTGGACCGCTACACGAGTCTGCAGCTTGTGTGAAGTCCAGGCAGCTGGTCAGGACCACGAAGAAGTGTGTGGGGATGGGTATCGTCCCACTGACGTACCTGAAAGGAAGAGATGAGTGATGGGTCATTTTTTCTTTTTGTCTTGTCTTTTGTCAATTATAGGGTGACAAAATGTCCTATTCTGCCCTGATGTGTCCTTTTTTTTGGTGGTAACATAACGTCCAGGGGGATTTTATAAGCCTTCCCTAAATGTCCTGTTTTTTTCAGATTATTCTACAGACCATTGATATTCAGAACAAAGCGCTGCACTGGGCTATTGGTTTTATTCCTCATGGTTGGGATCTGGTGTTAAGATTTTTTTTGGCCCATATAAAGTTAAAATTTGAAATAAGAATTAAGAGTTTTGAAATATGTCAAAATTCTGCGAAAAAAAAGTCAAAATTTTGAGAGCCTGTGGAGGGTAATAACTGTTCCTGTCTTAAGAACATCAAAACAATAATTTTTGTCCGAGGTGAATTAAATATAGAGCTAAAGTAGGTTTTCTTACTCTCTTATTTTCTCAGCTGAGTCCCTGACGCCATCGTAGTCGTAATCAAAAATTGGGCCAATCAGAACGTTCACCCCGTTTCTCTCTGTGGCATACTTCTTTACCAGAGCCCTCTGGAAGTACCCCCATATCCCTGAGAGGAGAGAGAGAGGGAGAGAGAGAGAGAGAGAGAGAAGAGTGGAAGATTTACCATAAAAGTCAAAAACATGTCTGTGAATCTTTCTTAAGGGGATTTGAACCTGCAGAAAAATCCCTGCTTGACTTACTCTTAAAGGCTGGATACATGGGGACGGTGTTGGTGATGAGGACAGCATCATATTTTTTGTCCATGGTTGAGGACAGCTCTGCAGAAGAAGAACATACAGTCATGATTTATGGGTAGATGGATCTGCATTCCTAAATCATGGAACAGTCTTGGGGGTCATTGAATCAACTTTCTCAATGACATTAAAAGCTGGCTGAAGAGGCTACCTGGTGTCTTATGTTTCTTTTATGGCTTATAATCACTCCTTAGTGATGACAGAACGGTTTTACTCGTCAAGTTGGTATTTGGCTCTTGCAGACAGTAAAACAACTGTAACTCATTTATTGTGAACAACCATAGACTGTATGTAAACAACAGAGCAGATCATACAAGAAAACTTCCTTTCATCGTCAAATCACCTGACTATGAAGTGCTGTAAAGGGGTGAAACAGGTATGAAATTGTTAGAGTGATGCTGTACTGCCGTGCTTGTAATCTATGTTATCATTCTGACGTCAAGGACAGACTGCTCATGCAGAAAGTAGGTATCAGCTGTTTACAGAATGTGGTTACATGATGTCCATTCAAATATGTTCTGCCTGTGAACTTCTGGTTTGTACATGACTAATGACTATACGATCACGCCCATATGATGATTTCTCTGTGAATAAAGAGCTGAACAACGGGGAAGTCTAAGAAGCTGATGGGAGTCAGGGTGCTGGATGCACCTCTGATCAGACTACCCTTTTGCAAATGCATTAACTAAGAATCTGAGCAAGTTCATAATATTATCACAGAAATAAACCAAAATACAGCTCTGGAAAAAATTAAGAGACCACTGCAAATTTTTCAGTCATTTGTTTTGAGTAAAGTGAACATTTTTGTTTTATTATATAAACTACTGACAACATTACTCCCAAATCCCAAATATTGCCATTTGGTGTATTTATCTGCAGTAAATGAAAAATGGTCAAAATACCGAGAGAAAAAAAAACACTCAAAAAAAAAGCAAAAAACACTGTTTTCAGACTTCAAATAATGCAAAAAACAAGTACATTTCATTTTTAAACAACACATTACTTATGTTTAAACTTTGGAAGTATTCAGAAATCAATATTTGGTGGAATAACTCTGACTTTCATGCATTTTGGCGTGTTCTCCACCAGTTTTTCACAGGGGAGAGACCACAGTGATGATTTTTATAGATTTCCTCATTAAATAATATTTGTTTCAGGTGATCACCTCATCAGTACCTTATTAGGTAGAAACAGGTGTTGATTGTGTTGGAATTTTACAGACACTGCACTGGAATGACTGTCTCATATATAGAGATGCTGATTTCTGAAAATCTGCAGTGGTCTCTTGATTTCATCCGGAGCTGTATACTTTTCTTTGAGACATATTTTGCTCACCAATAATAAAACACAAATTAATCCATGTTAGATGGTGCTTACACTGGCTGTCCCATAACTCTGAAATCATATTTTGTAATCATAGTTTCATGGTCACTCCTTCACTCTTCTCCATTACAAACTCAGTCCCATGAACAATGCTGTAATATAACAATTTACACTGTGATATTACATGAAGTCTATATGGTGTCTTGTAAAATGTTTGTTGACTGTAGAACTTTGAAGCTTGTTTAATGAAAAGGACAAGGATGAAGAATGGACTCTTCACCTGTGATAAAAGTGTTTTGGCCTTAACTTATGTGGAACAAACTTGTATAAAGCACTATTTTTCCTGTTTACTGTTGATACAGTGATAAGGCAGAAAAAATGGACTCTCCCTTGCTGTACTTCAAAGCTGAAAAGGAGGGTTTTTTTTTCATATGAATTTTTCACCAAGTTTAACTCACGTGGAGGGTAGAGGAAGGCGTAGGTGATCTGTTTGTCTGCTCTGTAGTTGGTGCAGGACTGACTGTAGGCTGGAGGGACTCTGGTGTCAGGTCTCACACAGTTAGACAACACTTCAGGCAGAGGGGACACTTCTACCTGCAGACACACGCACACACACATACACACACATACACACACACACAAGGTGGGTTGTAAATGTCCTGCATGGCGAAGGAGATGAGAGAGAGGAGCTGAGCCTCTCCTGTCAGCAGAGAGCGCTGAATTAATAACCTTCATTGCTTCCTCTATTTGCACCTCTCTGTTGCTGCCAGCAGAGGGAGACTCTAGCTCTGACAGCATATCATCAACCTCACTGAACACTTTTTTCAAACCAGCCACTACATACTCCCTCTACCCATGTTTTGCTAATTTAATAAATATTTGCTTCATTTTGTAATAATCGGATGCATTTTGTAATAAATTCTTCAACACAATATGTAATACATTTTGCCGCATTATGTCGTAAGTTCTTGCATATTGTGTCAGCTATTACAAAATGCGGGTGTTGCACTTTTTTTTATCAAGAATATGTAAGTATTTGGTGCAATATATTAAAAAATGACGAAAATTGTTGTCTTTATAAGAAAAAAAAAAACATCATACCTTCAGAACAACATTGACTTTAGCCTTGATTTAAATTTTATCATCCTGCTAGTTTTTAATATCAATTTACAGTTATGATTCATGCTGGTATGCTAAAAGTCAATGTTGCTTTGAAAGTATGAGGTTTTTTTCCTAATCAAGATGCTAAGATCTACTGCAGCAAAATTTATTACATATTGCATTCAAGAACTTTATTACAAAATGCATTAGATTATTATAAAATGTATTAAAAAATGAAGCAGAAATTTATTACTTTTTTTACATAATGTGGCGTTCTTACATAATGCGGTGTAACAACCCATTACCCCTCCTTTTGCGCGTCCTCGTAAAGGGTCCACCACATCAAGTCCATCCCATACTGATTAGCAGGTAGTGTTTTTTTTTTTTTTTTAAAGATACATTTTTTGGTGCTTTTCATGGATAGGGGAGAATAGTGGATTGACTGGATAGGATAGGATAAAGGATAGGAGTAGGAAAGGGGGAGAGAGTGGGGAGTAACATGCAGGAAACAGGCCACAGGCAGAACCCAGGCCTCCCACTCAAGGGCAAACTCATGGTGCGCAACCTAATCCACTATGCCATCTGCGCCCCTATCAGGTGGCGTTAAAAGTGTAAAGTGTAAAACTCTCTACCAGTGAGTCTGCACTGATGTTGACTTGCTGAGCATGTGCATCTCTGATTGTGTGGGATGGTTTCCCTCCTGAGACTGTCTATGCTTGACACAGGCTTCTGGATTGTTCATCGCATCCTGATGGGAGGGCTGTGTTTATACATAAAAAGCTTTCTGCCCTCTTAGGATGAAAAATAAAAGTAATGTAAAGGACTATGAAACATTAAATAGGCTGATTTCAGCACTTAGATGATAATAGCCGATAAAAGTCATGTTACAGATAAGTTTTCTGTTAATTTCAAGGACATTTTTCTCATTTATTTTGTGTGAAATTTCACTTCAATATTAAGTAACAACAAAAAAGAAGCTTTTTGCTGCTCTGACATTTGAAAATATCCTTGTAGTATTATAATTTCGAACAACTTGTTTTATGATGTTATGATGAAATTACAATAAATTGACTAAACATTAAACATTGAACATTAAATATAGGATGATTTATCAATTCAAACTAACATAATTTGATGAAAAAAAAAAAAAAAGTGCACACCAGTTGGTGCATTTGCAACTGCACAGTGGTATCTCACCCCTGCAAGATGCCACTGGAACCATGGCAATGCACAATTCCTGTTTATGCTGGACAGAAGGAAGTTTGTGCCAAAGCTGCCGCTGTAATTAAACTCTACACTTTTATGAAGGGGACTTCACTAAACTGCGAGTGTGACCCCTGACGGACACTATCACAGAGGGGTAGGGTATAGGGTTTGGTTTGAAAAAGGGCCGAAGTTTTATGGACCCAATCCTAGGAATCCGAGAAACTTCATCCATCCAAGGTCAGTTTGTTCACAACCAACCAGCCGAACAAACAGACAAACACTTTGTGCCATAATATTTGACACTCAACATGTCAGTGACAGCAGATCTGTAAGGTGGGATAAAGAATAATACATGTTCACGGCTGTGAGAATAAAGACTAAAATCCACCTTAAAAAATCACCAGAAGAGTAAAACAGCAAACTGTTCAGAGTTGCTTTCAGTATTTAGTAGCCTGATGGCAACAGAGAAAAAACAGTGGGTGCTCCTATGGTGAAAGTCTACCTGAAACATATTAAAAAATCTTTAGGTGAGAAAATGCCCAGGTTGTCCCTTTAACCTCTTTAACAACCTTTTCCTTCTGGAATGTATGCAAATATTTCTAGGCAGTTGGAGACAATATCTGTTTCAAAGGGATTCTACAAATCATGGTAGATACATGCCATTTGATTGTTGTTGAATAAACACTTTCAAAAGATTCTGCAAGAGATAGAAATCTGGGAAATGGATCCTAAATGTGAAAACTTACAGGGGGAAAAAAAGCAACTTCCACTGTCAGGAGGCTTGTTAGTCAGCAAATCAGAAGGTCTTTTTGTCAGAAAATCAGGCGGGCCTCTTAGTCAGAAAATTAATAATGAGGTCAACTAAATCCAAAATAATTTTCTGACTAACATGCCTTCTGACAAAGGAGCCTTTTGACTGAAGGGCCCTCTGAATATCAAGCCTTCTGATTTTCTGACTTATCTGTCTTCTGACTCGTAGGTCTTCAAAATAAATGGACCGCCTGCTTTTCTGACTAACAGGCCCTCTGACTCGTGGGCCTTCCAAAGAAATGGCTCTCTGACTAACAGGCCTTCTGTCTAGTCTTGAGACCAAAGAGACAGGTCTTCTAAATAAATGGACGTTCTGACTAATGAACCTCCAGATTTTCTGAATAACAAGTCTTCTGACTGGTAGGCTTACCAGAATAACAGGCTTTTGACTAACAGGCCTTCTGACTTGTAGGTATACCAAAGAAAGAGGCTTTCTGACTAAAGGGCCCTCTTACTCACATACTCTCTGACTAGATAGCTGTCTGCCTTACAGCCTGTCAGACTAACAGACCTACTGACTAAAAGGTCTTCTGACTAGTAGGTTTACCGAAGAAATAGACCTTCCGACTAACAGACCTTCTGACTTAAGGGCCTTGTGACTGACAGGCCTTCTGAGAAAAACGAAGATTCCAGAAAAACTATTGGGTTACTACTTTCAAAGTTGCAAAAAGATTCAACCTTAAACATGGTGCTTTTAGTTTCTTACAACTATTTTTTTTAAAAAGCCCTGCTGAAGTCACCAATGTTTAAATCCTACCTGTCAGTCTGACAGACTTCAATAGATTTTAATCAATAACTGCAAATCTCATACCATCCCTGGTACTTATGGTGTCCCCTAAGGTTCAGTGCTTGGTCCCGTTCCTGTTCAACTACTACATGCTCTCCCTCAGCCACATCTAATTCTATTCATCATGGACACCAGACACTGGATGAGCAGCCACTCTGTTCTGTCCTCTGAGTAAGATGCAATGATCCGTACCTGTCTGCTGACGGTGTACGACGTCCACAGAGGCATGGAGAGCGCCTCGCTGTAGCCGCTGATGTAGTCACTGTGGTGGAGGATGGAGTATTTGGTACGGAAAAGCACAGCAGGTCGACCGTGTGGAAGGTTTCTGCTGTCTGAGAGAGAAAACACACAGAGAGACATGAGCCACGCACTAGAAACAGGTCATGACAACAGCTCGTTCACAGATCACAAAAAGATGTGAGTGATTGAGTTTCCTTAGCTTGTTGGGCAGTATTTAACTTTGGCAACTTACGTAACTTCAGATCATTGTTTTTAAACCAACAAAAGTTTTGAAGAGCTCCAATAAACCAAAACCAGCCTAGCTGATGCCTCCAGGAAAAAGTGACCCATCAAAGTGTGATCCCTCACTAACACTCAAAGATTGACGTCAACTGTCAACAAGTCAAAATGCAACAAGTCAACAAACCAGTGATTTAACTTTTCAGATCACAGGAGATTCTGGTGAATAACGACACAATGGGACAGTTTGTTTGTAGGTCTCTTTGATGCTGGTTTTCCAACACACAACAGTGATCAAAATTTGTCATTACTGAGGCAGTCGGCCACCACTCTCATGCTCTGTGAGTCTGTGGGTCTGCAGCCTTTGGAGGGAGTGAGGTTGTGGTGTGAAATAAGAAGCTCTATGGCACAAGCATCCTTCTCGTAATGTCGTCAGGTTCTGAGAACAGAGGACATCCACAGACTTCATTTACCAACCAGCACAACCAATCAGCTTGACTGAGACAAAAAGACACCCTGAACATGGCTTCTTTGAGACAGGAAAAAAAATGAAATTAGAAGAGAAAAAAAGAGGTGAATATCTGCTGAAATGAAGGGGAGGTTGGCTCAACAACAATCACTATAGTTTGGCAAATGCAGATCTGTGGTCAATGACGTAGCCTGATGAGAAGTTTCCCTATATGTATAGTTGTGCTTATAAGTTTACATACCCTGGCAGAATTCATGATTTCTGGGCCATTTTTCAGAGAATATGAATGATGACTCAAAAACTTTTCTTTCACTCATAGTTTTAGTGGTTGGTTTAAGCCATTCATTAACAAAGAACTGTGCTCACTCTTTTTAACCCTCAAGTGACCAAGCTATTTTACTGACTGAAATGATCAAGTGGTGTCATATATGACCCCACTGTGCTCTGTACAGGGATCCTTATTATAAAAGGCTGGTTGGGGGTTTATCACACTTATACTACTCTCAATATATAAGACAGTTATTTTATAATGATCTAATGTAATAAGTATTTAGTAATAATACTTTTATTGCAAGAAATAACCAAACGTAGATTTTAAGAACAACATTACATTTATTTAGACAATCCTTATCAGTTCCCACTTAAAAAAAAATTATCTTTTTCTTGTCACACTAAATGAAAACCTACATTATAAAATATAAGTTTGAGTAAAAATATTTTGACTTATGTTGAGCTAGCATCCTGCCAACATCAATAAAAATAATTAGCTGACTTGCTGACAAGGGAATACGCTAATACCAGAAACAAAAACAAAACAAAACACACAGACATCTTGTTTGTATGTGTGTAATATGATATCAACAAAATTCTTTAGATTACTGAAATACCTGAAAATTATAACTGTCAAAATGAGAATAAATCTTGCTACTACAGGCCTGTTAGCCATGGTTCACTGCAATACAATATAAAGTACTGATAAGAAGTGGAACATTTGAATAGAATCAAAAAAATAAAAAAATAAAACCAATGTTTAAAAACCAATGCTTCTCTTCTGGGTCATAAATGATCCCACAAGAGTTTGTGATGCATACGCCACACTAATTGGTTCATCCCTAGAAAGAACTGTGAAAGTGTGTATGATTAGTAGACTCACAAACTCATACTAGGAAAGAAAATTCAGAGGAAAAAAATAAAGAGATGGCACATTAAATCATATGGCTAAGGTTGTAAATGACCACACACGGTCGCTTGAAGGTTAAGTCATAATGACAACAGAAAATCCAAAATCTTCTTCTTCTGTTCTGCCCTGGGAAGCCCTTGTTTAGACAGGTTTTAGTGATTTTGCAGACTAAGATGACTTTTGGTGCTATGTGCTGTCTTCCTCTCACTGACGTCACATATTTTATTTGTTTTATAATTTGCACTGTCTCTGTAAATTTAAACCAATAAACTCAACATGCTTACCCTCTAAAACAATCCACCACACTTCGAGGTCACACTTTGAATCAGAGTCATAGCAGTTTAACTCTTGTTTGCAGCCTGGGGTGAGCCACTGGAGCAGTTCAAAACTTTTGTTTCCTGATAACCCCCCAAAAAAGCTTGGTGATCTTTTTTTCTATTCCTCTTTGACATAAACAGGTCAGTAATGTTTAAAATGGAATAGTTTCATGAAAGACTGACCATCCATGGCTTGCCTCAGTCGCTGGTTTAGCTCCTCCACTTTGTTCTGTAAGAGACAGAGCCAGAGTGACTCCAGGTTATAGCCTCGTACAAGGGTCACTTTCAAACCTCTCTGGCCCCTACTTTTTACACGCAACTGCAAAAAGATCGGAGATTGAAACAATCTCATGCCAGAGATCTTCATGGGAGTCACAAACACAGAGGAGATGAAGAGACACACACTGCAGAGGAGGCCTAGGGACAGCTCACTTCCAGTCCACGCACTTCAAGAGCTCACTTTGAACATTTTATCAGTATGACAGCGGAAACTGTCATTCAGCAGATATTCTGAACAGACGGACTGGAAGTGAGCTGTCTCAGGCTCTGCAGCAGAAAGCAAAATGACAACAAAGTGATCTCAGGTCTTGGATAAGCTGAAGAGAAGAAAACAGATGATTAGGTACAAACTTAGGTCAGACATGCTCTCAAACACAGACAAGCTGAAATCATCAGATGATCATGGATTATAATCCCATGTGGATGATTCGTCTCATAGATCTGATTGTGAACAACAAAGCACTGCAAAAGAAAGGCTTGTGTTGGAGTCACTTGTCAGTCACTTGCAAGTGGCAGTTAGCAGACTCTTGCCCCTTTGTGCATATTAAGACATATCTCAACTGCTGTATGTGCAGCAAGATCTGCCTCAGCAAAAAGTCATGTATGTAGTTGAGTTCTGGCCCCTACAGCAAACATACATGGGTAATTTTTGACACAGAGTAGATTGTAGTACTGATTTTTTTTGTTTTTGTTTTTGTTTTTTTTGTTTTTTTAACTAGGTATGGCTGTGATTTTGATATATTTGTAATCTTCAGGCTGGGTGGGGGGGTCATTAAAGAATGTGGATGATTTGAAGCAAGTGTGAGGTTGTTTATGAGGGTAAATATCACTTGTGTCTAATAGATGGTGCTATTCCTGTCACCTTGATACATGTGTTTATGAGTCCAGATTGAAACTGCAATCATATGGGTTAAATTTGGTAAAGATCAGACAATATAGCATGTGAAAGATACTACCATGTGTTCCTAGAGAGCAGAGCTATGGCAGTAGCAAAGAGATGATCATATACATAAATGCTCAAAACTTTACACCCCCCCACCAGCAGAATTTATGATTTTTTTGGCCATTTCTCAGAAAATATGAATGATAACACAAAATCCTTTCTATCACTCATGGTTAGTGGTTGGGTGAAGACATTTATTGAAAAAAAAAACAGTTTCCTCTTTTTAAATCATAATGACAACAGAAACTTCAAAAATAACCCTGTTAAGAAGTTTACACAACTCTGGTGGTCTTGTCCTGATAAATGCACTAAAGTGAACACAAATGTGTTTGAATGTCTACTAAAGGTAACCATCCTCACCTGTCATCTATTTCCTTGTAATCAGTGTATGTATAAAAAATGAACAGGGTCATTTTTGAAGTTTCTGTTGTCGTTATGATTTAAAAAGGGTAAACAGTTGTTTGTTAGTAAATGTCTTCACCCAACCTCTAACCATGAGTGACAGAAAGGTTTTTATGTTACCATTCATATTTTCTGAGAAGGGTTAGGACTGCATTTTTCTAAGCCAGTGGGTTCTACAGAGCACATATTGTCACAAAAACACTGGATTCATACATTTTTGTCATGGTTAAATTTTGTAGTGAGGTGTGTTCACATTTATCTCACGTTAAAGACACTTGGTTTAAGTTAAATTGGCATACGCAAGGACATCCTCTACTTTACTGTCAAAGTCCCCTCCTAGTGAAACAAGGTAAAGAAACTATGAGTCGTTGGCCTGTAGCCAGCATCACAGTCAGGTGATTGAAGTGACTGCACAGAGCGAGAGTTTAATCTGGCCTCAGGGAGTCATACATGTCTCTTGGTTCTTGTTTGACTGTGAGTACATCAGAGCGAGCTGTAACACAAGGTCATGATCTACAGGGAACTGTTTGAGAACATGCTGACGGGCTGTTTCACCAAAGTCAACAGAAGGTTAAATAATTCATAAATGCCATGAGATATTCACTAAAAGCAACTGTGGAGTTTATTTCAGTGTTAAAATGCTAAAAAAAATAGCAAAACTGCCCTGCTGCATGATCTCATAATGTTGTCTGTATATACAATGATCATAATAATGAATTTAATTTATGACCATATCTGCAGATTGATTTGTTGTCAGCTCACCAAAGAGTGATATGAATTATTACTTATTTCATTATCACTTTTGTTATCAGGAAAAGACGAGCTGACAGACAAGTCAATCTCCTACAAACTGTGGACAGGAAGCTGCTCTCAGATTGGCCCCTGAATCAACATGGCTGACCTTGTCATCACAGCTGCAGCCCAGGTCGTCTGCTCCTGCAGGAACCAGACCAGAGGCTGCTGGTCTGGAAACCTCCTCTGGCATGGTGGGTTTGTAGGGGGGGCCTCTCAGCAGGTGGTTCAGACTGCCATGGGTGCCGTTGTTAGGAGCTGGTTTCAGTCCCAACAGATCTGAAAAAGAGAGAAACGGAAAAAGAACCAGAAACAGTGAAATAGTCGTGTTTCAGACACCTTGTTTGACACGTGTCACAGAAATCTGTCTCACCACACATGACGTTATAGAGCTCAATGTTCTCAAACGCTGGGACCTTGGTCTTGAACTTGAATGTGGGTCCATATCCTAAGAATATGGTCTGAAAAACAAAGTTAGAGTCATCAATGAGTGGATTCAGATTTGTGTCACATTACTTGATAAAGTTAGCTCATAAGGAGGAGTACCTGCATGCTGTTGATCTTGTTGTCATATCCATGGTCACCAGAGAAACCACAGTGCCTCCTCCCCTCAGGAACCCTCCTGTATTAAAGTCAAAATCAGTATTTTAGATACGGCAGGTTGGATTCAGAGACAGCGTGTAAAACTGATTACAACAGCAGCACCTACAGTGTGATATCACTCAAATATCCAACAGATCAAGTCAGCGTTAAAACAACATCTTTTTTTTATGTCATGGTCTATGTAGAAAAGATGTCTCTTGGAAGTGCAGAATGAAAGTTTTTATGACATCTTTTTTTGGATGTCTTCTGGAACCTTGTAACTCTGAGTGAGGGCATGCAGTGCACATGAGAGCCTGCTGTACATGATTACGTCACATACAGGCAGGCAGTCTATGCTCCACGGTGCAGGCTGACTATCTGTCGGTCTACACTCCATGGTGCGTAGACAGGCTGTCTATGTGTCATGGAGCAAGAAGGTTTTCTAACTATACTCTATGACATGGGGTTAGCTGTCTACTCTTCTCGTTAGTAATATTCTCCAAGAAATGTACAGAACAAAAAAACATTATTTACTGATGTTCTTGACTTCCAATCTACACCATTGAAGTGTGGATGGTCTATGAGCTGGTCTATGCCATAGAGGATAGACAGCTGATCCACACTGTTGGTCCAAGCTGTGGAGCATGAATAGGTGTGCGCTATAAAGTGCAGACAGGGTGTGTCACCTGTGCATTGTAATCATGTACTGCAGGCTCTTATGTGCACTGCATGCTGTCCTCACTCGTGTTTACAAGGTTCTGGTTCGCCCAGAAGATGTCCAAAAAAGACATCATGAAAACTTTCAATTTCTCGTAAAAGAAAAGAAATTTCTTCCACCTTTGAATGTCCCATGTTTGCTGCTCCCTTACAAAGTCCAAACAGGCAATTTGGTGGCATTGAAGGAGACATGGCCTTTAAAGATGTTTCTAGTTTTTAGGCCCTTCCTTAGCAGATGCCTCTGATGGTTATTGGGCTGCAGTCAGCTCCAGTAATGGCCTTATTTTGGGACGAGGATCGTCCTGGGTCTTGACGGACAGCCATTCAGATTCTTTGGCTCAGCGCTCGTGAGATTTTTTGGGGTCTACCACTTGATTTTTTGTTCCATAACCCTGAGGATCTTTTTTGAAATGCAAAATGACTGTCTTGCTGCATCCAACCTCAGCAGCGATGACACACTGTGAGAGGCCTTGTTTATGCAGCTCAACAATTCGACCATGTTCAAAGACGTTGAGCTTTTCTGCCTTTGCCATCAAGAGATCTTCACAGTGTGATTACTTGACAAGAAATGACATGGAAACCAAATTTTTGCACAGATTTTGGCTTTTAAAGGCTTTTGATCAGATAATGAACAAACCATTTCAGTTAAATTGTTGTTCGTAATAAATGACCCACTCACAACGTTTGGTCTCTTGTTCCCATTTCTTCTTTTGCATTTTGAAGCTCTACTTAGAAGCTTCTTAAGATCCAACAGTGCAAAATGCAAATTCATGCAATTTTTAACCTGGTCTTAAGATTTTGATCAGGAGTGTATTTTGCCAAGGTTGGCAGATCTGAAACAGGTATACAAGGAAACAAGTTTGATGATCATCAAGTTCACTTTTCTGAGCCTGATGTGATGTGAAAATAAAATCTGCTGGCTTTTCCTCATGTAACAACTTAACCACCCTGGATGTAGCAACAAGAGTCAGGTAGAATGTGATACCACAAACGTGTGCTTCTTCGTTCACCTGTTGATGTCACAGAGTTGAGTTGAGCTGACTCTTAAATATGCCACATAAAACAGCAGTGAATTCTGGGTGAAAAACATTGATGTAACTTACAATATAACTGCTGTGTGTGTGTGTGTGTGTGTGTGTGTGTGTGTGTGTGTGTGTGTGTGTGTGTGTGTGTGTGTGTGTGTGTGTGTGTGTGTGTTCACCTCCATGAGCCCTCATCTCAGGACAAGCTTCTCCTCACACACTTTAACCACAGACCTCTGATTGAAAAACAGCCACTTCTCACTACTTCCAGTGAGACACCATATTATACTGTGTGTGTGTGTGTGTGTGTGTGTGTGTGTGTTTCTCAGAGAGAAGCCATAAGTATGTGAAAAATGTAAATGGCGAGACAAACTCTGGTTCAGTGGGTGTGTGAAAAGTTAGTAGGTTTAAGACTTATGCTGATACAGACTAATGCTCATGGACCTGTGTGTGTGTGTGTGTGTGTGTGTAAACTCTGCTCACAGCTCTGGTGCCAGTGATTAGCCTGTCTCCCTATCTGAGCTGCTCTGAAACCTAAAAGATCTCTTTCATTAAACAGTTCTACAAGTGTGTGTGTGTGTGAGAGAGAGAGAGAGAGAGAGAGAGCTAGAATGTAGCTATCTAACCTACCAAAACAGCCTGACAGCCTCCAGCACACAAACTCAGACATGCAGCAGTGAAAGCTGAAGTCTCTCTCTCTCTCTCTCTCTCTCTCTCTCTCTCTCTCTCTTTCCGTCATGATGACTTCATGGTTTACTTTGTCACCAAGTCGCTTCAGCTCAGCCGTTCGGAGCTCAAACCAAACGTCTGTCAGAGCTCCTCTCAGAGCGTCATTAAGGTTTCAGCAGCTGCAGGTCCGTCAGATGTGTTTTCTTTTTAATGTGAGTGTGGCTGGAGACAGCACGTCCTAAAAGCTTTCAGCGCTACGTGTGTTAATGATGCATTGATAGCAGCCGTGTTGACATAAAACGTGTTTTTAAGTGAAGCAAGATGTGCAGTAAAAAAGGCTGACAGATGGGTGGGCTGGAAACGCCACATCAACACTGACTGTACAGAGCTGCACAGCACCTCGCTGCCAGCAACAAGTCCCAGATAAATCACCTTAAAGCTCTCTTCTCTCCTCCAGCTGACTGGTGTTGATAAATAACTGAGAGAGTTTTTCTGTTTGCACCTTTTTAACCACATAGACATCAGGTTTTAATGTCAGGTAACTTGATATGAAAGGATTTGAAGCTGTAACACAGACGACATCTGCTATCATCAAATCACAGAGATGCTTTGAGATGATCCAGGGGAACTTACAGTTGTGCTCATAAGTTTAAATATCCTGTCAGAATTTATGATTTTTGGCCATTTTTTCAGAGATTATGAATGATTATGAGGATATTGAAAGATTCAAGGGTCTGTCAGGAGCTCAGAAATTCACTTTTTATACACACACACTGATTATAAGCAAATAGATCACAGGTGAGGATGGTTACCTCTCGAAGACATTCAAACCCATTTGTGTCAACTTGTGTGGTTGTTATCAGGCCAAAATCACTAGGGAATGTAAACTCTGGATCAGGGTCACTTTGGAAGTTTCTGTTGTCATTATGATTTAAAAAGAGTAAACACAGTTGTGTGTTAACCCTTAGATCAGGGGTTCCCAAACTTTTCTGCCTGTGAACCCCAAAATGGCAGCGTTAGAGACTGGCGACCCCCTGCTGTGGTACAACACTAACGGACCAATCCAAAAAATGGACAAAAACAAACAAAAAACCCAGAGGATACTTTGATTTACTGACTAATGTGCACTTTTCTGTGTTCACTGCATCAAACTTCAACAAAGAAATGTGAAAAACAGATCAAACATTTTCTGTTTGCATAATTTTATATTATCTTTAACCCCTATTTTTGCCTTTATTCTTACAATAATGGATAAAATTGTTCATAGTTTTTGATTTTGGGGCACATTCCACGACCCCCTATCAATGTCTCGCGACCCCCAATAGGGTCCCGACCCCCACTTTGGGAACCACTGCCTTAGATGCACACGTGGAGTCAAAAATGAACCCACAGGTTATTATACTTCAAAATCTCTAAAACGAATAGTTGTAATATTTTCATAATCCAAGTATTCCCCACAAAACATGTTTGTGAAATGAGGCCATTTGCATTTTTTTTTTTCATGAATTTTAAGAATTGCAGTTTTTGTATCACTACCCCACTTGATGTTTGTGTGTGTACATGTGTGGACAGTGTCATGATTTCTGGACCTGTTGAATGTTCTCTGTTAGTCCTCCAGGCGTAGGGACACACAAGCATGTTTTGACACCTGATTAACCTAATTGATTGATTGATAAGTGCCAAAATGTGAATGAGATGTAAGAAATGTACGCGTCAAAAATGAAATAACTATTTTGTTTGGACAAACTATATAACTTTTAACCAATATGATTGAAATATCTTTAGTTTATTGCAAAAATGCATTGATTTTAATTAGGGCCATTTTTGACCCCACTTGTGGAAGAGTGGAGTTACTGATACAAAAACTGCAATTTCATGAAATTAATGAAAAAACGAATAAAAATGCAAATGGCCTCGTGTCACAAACATGTTTAATGAGGAATAACTGGAATATGAAAATATTACAACTCTTTGTTTTAAAGATTTTGAAGAATAACAACCCAGTTTATAGAAAAACGCATTGATTTCAATTAGGGACATTTTTGACCCCACGTGTGGAAGACTGCAGGTGTTGGTAGATTGTGCATCCAAGGATTAATAAATGGCTTTACCCAACCACTTACCATGAGCGAAAGAAAAGCTTTTGTGATATCTTTCATATTCTCCGAAAAAAGGCCAATAAATCATAAATTCTGGCAGGGTATGAAAACTTATGAGCACAACTTTATGTCCCAGGTGTTGAAACAGAAATCTAAATCTGGACAAACTGGTTCAAAGGTGAGTAATTATTATTGTGAAAAAATAAAAATAAAACTTATATTTGGTCGAAAACCCTGCTAACAGACAATGTTTGATCTGTTTTTCTTTGTTGAAATACCCCCAAGGTGACCAAACCAGGGAAACAATGGTATCAGATGAAGTTGTTTTGTTCAAGAAACAGAAATTTTTAACTATAGGTAATCTCATTTTCTGCAGATCAGCTGAGTGAAGTATATTCAGGTTTACTAATTTATTTTTCACATATTAATACCCATGTTATGTTTTTGCTCCATAGTTATTTTCCACATTAGGGGACGTCAGGTCCTTGGAACCTCTTTATTTGTGGCAGAAGGCTGAAAAGTTTAAACTCTAATTTGTTTTACTCGTAAAAGTGATGGCTCTGTACCTGGCTACGTGCCACTTCCTCTCCACCAGCAGGTGAATGTCTTCAATGCGCCGGTTGTTGGCGTAGTGCAGTCTCTTTGGCAGGTGCTGCTTCAAGTACGGCTTAAAGTGCTGCTCTGCTTTCTTACACTGCAACAGAGGAAAACACAATGAGTTTATGATACAGTTTATCCAGAAATTATTCACAGCATTACACTTTTTTTCACAGCTTATGTTACAACTTCAGTCAAAAATAGAATAAATTCTTTTTTTTCCCTTAATATTCTACATGCAATACCCCGTAATGACAATGTGGAATCTTTTTTTTTTTTCTTTTTTGCAAAATTATCAAAATTAAAAAAGTAAGACAGCCCCAGCTCTATGATTTGCATGTTAGGTTTCCATTGGCAGTAGATTTGACACCAGATAAGATGGTCTATCATTCTTTTTCCATATAAAATCTGGGACGTGACACTTTCATATTGCCTTTTCAAAATGTTCCAGAGAGCCGTTTCCTTCCACTGATGTGTTTGCAGAAATCCAATTTAAAGGGTAAACAACATAAACATGGCTTACATGGCCTATTCAATGCACGTCATTATATTTTTTAAATTTACATTTTTGAGGGGCACAGCCAGTACATTACTGTATAAAGAAAAAAATGGAGTAAAGTTTTTGTTTTGTATGGTTTATTGCACCTTTAAGCAATTCATTTAGTTCATCTGTACATACTATAAGTCCATACAATTTATTAAAATTTGGGATATAAGGATATTTTAATGATATATAGCTTAAGTTTTGCATGAAAAAACACACTACAGCATGCATAAATGTGAATATGTGCTCTAGCAGACTTGGTATGGTTGGTCATGAAGGGTCAGGTAACACCTGCAAGTGCAGCTGTGCAGACTGATGAACGAGGACAGGTTTTCAATTTTAAAAAGTTTACAACAACCCCGGCCCAAAATATTGATAACTGACTGCAAACTAGATAACAAGTGACAAGTGATAAAGCCAAACAAATCCAAATCCAGATCCTCTATCACTGATCACCTCCCAGCTGAACATGACCATCTCGGAAAATTTAGCCAGATTTAAACACACTCGTTCAAGCCCAAGACAGGCAAGATTTTTCTCACTGAAGAGGTAAAATGAAGTGAAAAACATTCAAGATGTTGTTTTTTGTATAAAGTTGATATAGAGTTCTTCAGTGGAGACTAAAAAGCCAAAGATGAAACAATGCTCTAGTGCAGTGTTTTTGTTTTTACTGTTTATTGCTTTTATGGGCGTATTTTCCTGTTCGGCTGACACCACAATTTCACATATTAACATAATATCAATTGAAGTATTGCTCCACACTTTCGACACAAAAGGTCAATGATCAGTTTATTCACCTAGTTACCAGTAGCATCTAATCTAAATGCATGGGTAAATACAATGGGAAAAAGTTCACATTGGGCAGAATCAAGTTTATGTTATTTTTGGTGCAGCCCTCTGACAACATTCAGGTTTCTCATTTTGCCCCTCATCAAGAGCAGGACTACCAGACTGAGGAACAGCTTATTTCCTGAAGCTGTGAGACTGTTGAACTCTGGTGGTCCCCTTTAGTGCCCCCCCGACAAATGAACACTGCAATTTTTGCACAGTTTATTATTTTATTCTGTCTATTTGTTACAAAGGCTAGTTGATTGTGTTCTTCTTTTATTCTCTTTTTTATTGTATATTTGTATATATTTATTATTCTCATTTCTATGATTGGGCTTGCTCAGGGACCAGGGTAACCTAATTTCTTCCCACCCATGTTTTACATGGGTTGAATGACAATAAAACTCCTTGAATCCTTGAATCCTTGAATAGAAATGAATTGCCCACCTCTGAGTTAGAGGATCCTTGTGTGATGACCTCATCATTTCAACAATTCTAATGAAGATCTAGTGCCGATCTTAGAGCGTAGCATTGTGATCAGTTTACAGACTGAAATTGCACTTTATGTGTCAGTTACTTGGTTCACAATCCCCAGGGGTTCTTGTGTTTTCATGCAGGTTTGGTACTTACTGTCAGATTCTCAACAACAGTCTTAGGGTCATCTGAAAAAGAGAACAGAGGTCAGAGGATGAGAAACTATTGCAAAGCTCGTACAGTACAACAGATACAAAAGATACGGACGGTTATTTTTTCACGCTCACTTAGTCTGAACTCAGTGAACTTCACCTGTCATCTTTGCGTGAAGTTCACTTGTAGATACAGTATGTGTGCATTCAAACTGATCAAAGTGTCTGATGCACAGAAAAACCAAGAAATAGCAAAAACACTGTGATGTCTTCACATCAGTCAAACAGACAATCAAGTCTTCACTATGGATTTTTCCAAGATCATGAATCTTGGGACAGTTATTGACGTCCTTTTCCAATCTTGTGAGAACAAATATTAAATCAGTGTTTTATAAGTACATTACAAAATGTTTCACCCAGTTGTCAGCGTCTCACAGCTGCAGCTATGGAAGTGTTTTTTGGTGATATGTCTGTGTTAACCCTGTGTTTGTGATGAGTTAACACTCTCCAGATTAATTTCCCACAAATATTCACTTTAAGTGTCTTTTCAGCCCCTCAAAGGCTTTCTGTAACAGAGTACCAGTACATGAGCCCCAAAAACTCCTGAGACCATGTTGGAATAGAACTGAATGTGAAATAAGACGTTTTAAGTTATGCTCAGTCTTTAAGAACTTGGCCTATGTGTGTGTTCATTGTGTCAACATCGTAGTAAAAACTAAATTTCCTTTCAAAGATCAACAAAGCATTTATCTAAAGCATATTTCTCGACTAAGAAAAGCAGTAAGGAAGTTTAAATAACCCTCTCTTTCACTCTGACTGGGATTGTAATTCAAAACGCAAACATCACGCTGTATTAAAGAAAACACGAAACTATTTAATGAGACCATGAAGTCCTTAATAAATGTTTTCCTGAAGTCATAATTCAGCGGAACGGTAAATGAACTGTACTCATACTGTTTCCCTCCTCTCTACAACTTCTCAGAGCACACACTCCTCCACTGAGGCTTCATTTTTCAGACCTGCAGACTCTGACTGGATGAAAGTGGTGGAGGAAAAAAAAACATCAAACGTAAAAAGTGTTCAAGAATGACTGAGCTGAAGCTTCTCAGTTTGTCTCTCACATTTGGTGTTGTTGGGGTTTCTTGGGCGAATTCGGCCCAGTGACCCTGGGGTGAGGATGATGTCATCGACGTTGGTCAGGTAGTTACTGAGGAACTCTGTGCGGTCGCAGTGGGCCTCCTCCATACCTGAGGACACACAGGGGGGGTTAGAGAGAGGAGCAGTGCACTACACACACTCTGATCCAGGGGTCTGCAACTGGCTGCTCACAGGAACTCAATAAGTAGCTAACCAATAAAATGGAATATACACAAAAATAACAAAAGAAGAAAGAAGAAAACACAAAGAATCAAACTCTATCTACTGAATACAACTCTGCCACACCACAAAGAATATCAGCAAATCACGTTTTTATGACACCATCACCCAAATGAGCAGCAGCCAGTGTGTGGACTCAATAAGCAGCAATTACTGTTGTATTATAAGTGGAGTGAGTGGACTTATTGTTACAAATTTGGGTTTTAATTTACTGTTTCTAGAGATTGTTTACATTTGGAGATGAACAATGAATGAACAATCACAAATCTAAAGAAATAAAAAAAGACAGACAAACTTNTATTATATTATATTATATTATATTATATTATATTATATTATATTATATTATATTAAATTGTTAAAGAGTTACTTAACTATGTCACTCCTCCAATCAGAAATGTTCAGCTTGAAATCCACCAGGAGTTCCTGGGCCTCTGGGCAGTAGCACTACAATTACCCTGGAACTAAATCTAGACACTAATGCTTGTTACACTGATGACTACTTCACCTAAAAAAGAGGTGTTGTAAATATACACCTGATAATCCTAGGCTAAGTCAGAAATTCGCAAGAAATAAAAATGCTTTGGGAATCCTGCATTCCTTTTTTCAGGATATCTGGAAGGATTCTCAGAATGAGTCTAAAAATGCTTCACTCCATGTCCCTTCAGAGACCGACCTGTAAAGATTGAACTGCCAGGGCAGAATATGTCATGTTATGTTGTATAATAAATGTTTCATATTTTGAGGAAGACATAACTGCTGCCAAAACAGCTGACACATAAACCCAGAGGAAAGATTGTATCCAAAAATCAAACAAACAGAAAAAAGAAAATAATAGTGGAATACAAAACTCCAAACAACTTTTAGCGTATGGTTTATTTTTATCCTCTTCTTCTTGTTGAGCTAATGCTGCAAAAAGTGAGTAAATAAGTTTTGATTCTCACCTCTCTCCGTCAGGGAGATGCAGCCACTGCAGCATGGTCAGTATCCGCCTCTCCAACGGGATAACACTGGAACACAAAGAAGGGTGAAACTGCTTAACTTGTTTCAGAAAAGCCATCTCTGCTTCCCAAAGACATAAACACATGCTTCATGAAGCATTAAATTGTTCCTGTAACTCTCAAAGAGCCTCATTAAAGTGGAGGTTATGAGTAAAACACTCTCAAAGCCCTCTGACTGTTTCAAGTGTTTTCAAAGTCAAAGAGAGTCTGTGCGGTGATGAGGCCACCAACCGAGCAGCTGGCTGTCATACAGTCCACAGCTGTCAAGCATCAGGCCCACGTCGGGGCCCTGAGCGGGGCCTGATGTACCAGGCAGTGGGGGGCGGCACGGTTACACTGTTTTTAACTCGACAGCAGGCGTCTTTTGCCCCCTTTCTCTGCTTTATCCTGTGTTCACACTTTAACTGAATGTTCCCTCCTCCCTCTCTTCTGTCTATCCACACTTGTTCCCTGTGGTAACAGTGAGGGGTGACCTCCCACACAGCTGAGCCGCTCACAGCCAACCGGCAACAATCCCTGGTCCCCATTACCACGCCATCCCACGGTGCTGCTGTTAGAGCAAACTCCCTCTCTGTGTTGTGTACGTTGTCATGAGCGTCTCCCTCTCACACCCCTGTCAGTGCCAAGTGTCAGAAAATCACACTCCGGCCTCCGTGGATCTACCCAGTGGTTCGTCTGTGACCCCGGCTCACTGAAGAACCCTGCGCAGTGTAAACAGGCCCATTTGCACAAATTGCTGTAAAAACAGCCCAGCGCCACCTCAGTGCTGAGATCCAGCTCTGGCTCCATCAAAGCCTCCTCTGTGCCCATAGATGTGGGCTCCTCTGTGTGTCACAGGCTATAGGTGCAGCTCAGCAGGAACATGAACAGACACGTCCTGCTGGTTTAGGCTGAAAAATGACACCAGCAAATGAGCAACAGATCACAAGCTATAGGTGCTATAGGTTGACCACAATTTCCAGGAACTTTTAGTTCCTCGAAACGTATTGTTTCTGGAACTACTCTTCTAGGAACTGCATGGTTCTTGTAGCCCATTGTTGTCTGTGTTATCTGTGAAGATAATGCAAATCAGACAGGAACATATTGATACACAAATGAAAGTTATTGCAATACACCACCAGACCAGTAGAGGGCAGTAGGAGGAGACGACTGCTCGTGACTTAGCAACTTCAAAACGAAGGAAAGGCTTTAGGGTTGAAGTTTTGCCGGCTATTCATAATGTTCCATACTCAGGCACAGTTGTCCCTCCCCCCAACCAGGCAGAGTATGCATGAATTTTTTTGTTTTGTTTATTTGTTTACACACAACATCAAACTGGGCTCCTCCTCCGTGGCTCAGTGCCAGCGGCTGTGCATGCTCACTGCCTCCAACCACAGCAAATAGCATAGCTAACAGTCCGAGTTTCTGCTTAGGCCTGCCAGCACCTGCAGGATCATGTGAGAGAAACTCAAGAGTCGTACACCTGACTTCCTGCAGGTAAATGAGTTATGCAGCAAATATTGTATCATTCTTTCTCCGTGTTATGGCTGCTATCAACACGGATGGCTGTCAAACATGAGTCTGAATCTGTCCTAGGTTTCTGCCCTTTATAGGGATAACTTGCTAAAAACTGCTGCAAAATGCTACACTTATGGAGGGTTAAGATAAGATAAGATTCCTTATCTTGTCTTGATGTTGGGTCTCTATTAATAAAATAAAAAAAAACAATAAAAAATAATGAAATAAAATAAAATTTAACATTAACAGGTATTGAGATAAGGTTTGTTGTGATTTGGCGCTATATAAATAAAGATTGATTTATTGAACACACAAAGTCACTTGCGCACAGAAATGTCCTGAGTCATCCAAAACATCAATAAAATGAGCAAAGAAGGGGGTGTAGGAGTGGGTGAGGCAGACACAGACACTGAAACACGTTATGAGGCCCAGAGATGACGATTTAGCAGAATTATTCCTGTAAAAGTTAACATTTCTTTTTTCCTGCACACTCTACCTTTAATTACCCCTTTGATTACCCCTTGTACACACATCATTACATCATTATCTGACACACACATGACAACTTATGTCATCATGAGGCGTCTGTTGACAAGAGGCATAGTCTCATCAGTCAGCACAACAGAGAACATGTGCCTCTTTTGGACAAAGCTGGTGCTAGCGCCAGGTATTCACTGTAGTTCCTGAAGCAAAACGGCTGATGTGGCCATATTGGAAATGAGATGGGTGGTGAGTGCCAAAACTCAGATATTAGGGCCGATCAGTCACGTGGTCTGAGCTGCACCTCTGATTGTGATCTTGATATCTTCTTAACTGCCAAGTTGGAAAGAAATTCCTCCCCACTCAGTGTGTGCCATTAGCAAGGAGCCAGCGCCAAGCAGACACTCAATGAACAGCAGACTTTAGCACTTCCACATTGTCTCATATTTTCAGACTGGAGCTTGCCACTTGGTTCCAGGCCTGTGTCTGACTTTGTGTTTCCACTGACAAAACACCCGCTCCTCATTCTAAAAATTGGTGCTTAGCAAGCACCAACTCTTTGCCAGGCCGGGGCAATGCACTGACCACAGGGGCCAGGGGTTTCTTTGACAATGCCCAGCTGTCAAAACCAGTCATTTTTTCAAAGAAAAGCTACCAAGCAGGTCATCTGTCGATTCCTCACTCAAAACTTGAAATGTTGGTGGAATCGAAGCAGCTTCGCATGACCTCTCTCATAGATGAGGTCTATAACTTGTTCTTTTATTTAACATGAACCTGAAAAGGTTTATGTTATTTATCTTATTTATATGTTGGGATCATTTCTGCCTCGTGGTTGCTTGTTCACGACTCTCCACAGCTCTCTGTATAGTGCACGGCAGAGTGCCTCTCCAATGCATTCACAAAGATACACAAACACACAGGCATGCGCGCACACACACACACATACACACACACACACACACACAAAGGCATGGGCACATTATGGACACAAAAAAGCAGAAGAAATGCAGAAAGAAATCACTGTTTTTTTAAAGTGCTTACAGGGCCATCTATGTGAAAATAACACTGGAAAGTGTTGACACCCCCTGAAGGCTGTTAACCTTGGAAAAATACTGGAACAGCTACGTACGCAGTGACGTACTGCATGGGTAGTACGTACAAAGTGACACAGTGATGTGGCTCCAACTTGGCTCCGTGACGATGGAAAACTAAACCAGTTCTTAGGAAGAACGGGATTAGAACCAACAAAGCACTGGCACCAGCACCAAATGAGAATTGGTGGGAAAAGGGAAACCACAAGGCTTCCCCTTTTTCATTTATATTGAGTTGTTTGGTTGGACACAGCCCTCTAACTTCCCCAACAATGTTTCAAATGATTGTCAAGAGGAGCTGTTGCATTGACACGTCATGTCCTCTTTGAATGGCTTGTATTGGTGTATGAAGTGTACCACACCGAAGCACACCTCTCCAAAGTGTGCTGAAGTTCTTGTCCATTAAGAGGGTGAAGCAGCACTCATAGTTCCAGAGGTTTTTGTCACTGCAGGTCTCATAAAAATCCAGAAAAGTGTAAAATTAGTCATTTGTGTAGCAGTGCAAACTTATTAAGGTATTTCTTCTTTAATCCAGTTGAGATGCAAATATTCCTTTTATTTATTTCTTGTGATACAGAACTTGCATGGTTAGATCTACAGGTATGAAACTGAAACTGCTGTGATAAATTCACTGTGATGGGTTACTGCATTTATCCTCCCTACTCCACCCGTCTAACCCTGTGAAACACATCGTACTGATGATTGTATATTTCCTACCATCAGCAGTAAACAGCCCTGTTCCTCCAGCTTTAAGGACAGTTGTGTTTCCTTCTGAGCAGCAGACACTGAGCATGGCTGTGCAGTCTCCAGTACAAACACACACTGTACTTTTATTTATTCATGTGTCCATAACTGCTGCCAGAGTCAACACATTACAACAAATTATGCATTCCCTGAATTACACAAGTTACATCTGAGTCCCTGTGATTTTATTAAGAATCTCTGATTCACCTATCAGGTAACATGGACAAACAGAAAGGTGCCAAAAGAAACTGTTGAGGAGCAGCTCGGACTGGAGGAGACAGAGTTTTACAGAGCTGGGCTCCAAATGAGTGAAAGAGTGAAAGAGTCAGAGGGTTTAAACTCTGATGTCTAAGGTCACAGTTTTATCTCTGGGTAGTTTTAAATTAAATGCCTCCGGCTGCAACATGAGTAAAATTATTTTTAAGTGAATCTGGAGGATAGAGCCCAGGATTTCACTACCCAGACCTTGGTACTTTTTGTCAGAGTCATGAAATCTGGAGATTATCAAAATCTTTTGGGCTGCAATGTAGGGCCTTGTGTTACAAAGCTGGATCTGTGTCATGGATGTTCCAGCAGGACAATGTCCAAAAATACCTCAAATAACACCAAGAAATAGTCAGAGACAAAGCACTGATGAGTTCTGAAGTGGTCATCAATGGGTCCTGATCTAAATCCCACTGAACACCTGTGGAGAGATCTCAAAACTGTGGATGCCAGAAAGCACCATTCAAATCTGAGGGACCAGGAGCAGTTTGCAAAAGAGAGTGGTCCAAAATTCCATCTGAGAGGTGTTGGAAACTTGTTGATGGTTATCGGAAGTGATTGGTTTCAGTTAAAGGGTATGTAACCAAATATTGAGTTGAGGGTGTCAACAATTTTGTGCGGCCCATTTTTTGCCTGTTGTGTAAAATTGTGTCAATTTCGGCTTTTTCTTCTGCTTTTTTGTGTTTTTCTAATGCACATCAAGGAAATGAACACATTTATACCAAAAAAGACATTGGTAATTGCAACAATTTCTGGGAGAAATGGTGTATTTTCTGGAAAAATTCCAGGGATGCCAATACTTTAGTCCATGACTTTAAATGCGAGTATTTCTCTCCCATTGGTGGGATACCTTCTTGAAATGCCTCCAGAACTCTGATAAAGCATATCACAAGGTTTTATGATCCAAAGTAAGAACCTGTCAGTGACTGGAAGAAGACAGTTAAGAGTAGAAGAAACATGTTCAGAAAAGAAAAGAAAAAACAGACTTACACAGGCCAGAAGAAGGTGGCAGCCTTGACTCCTTGTTTCTGAGCTGTGATCCAGATCTAAAAGACAAACACTGAACTCAGATTATATCATCACATGTTTCTGAGACAACTTTTACTCAGACTGTTACAAAACTCTGCAGCACGTTGGTCTCAGCTGTTTAGACAGAAGCTGAGTCAGTTCTCCACCCTGGTTCAATGTCAAGTGTGGAGGGTTTTCTTTTTAAAGTAAATTATAGTTTGTTGATGTTTTTTTTTGGACCATAGTCCACACAGTCCTGAGTGGATTCACAGGGATCCCCATGTGCATATTTTTTCCAATCTTATCCTTCACATACACTTTCATAGGAAACACAATTCATCTAATCCAGTCTTTTGTTAATGAATGAAGGTGGTTTTTGATCCTTTGTATGAAAACTCAGGAAAACTTCCCTTAGTCTCACAGAAATATGTCTACATCAGTTTGATTGTCCTAATCTGATTTTTTTCCATTCATTCCTCCTGAGTTTTTAATGAATTTATGTTTTTTGTCTTTCTCCAAAGTCAAAATATAAAACAAATATCCCTCATGAATTAATTATCTTTTTGAAAATCTAGATGCTTCTCTCAAAATTATAGCATTTCCTTTTTTTTTTTTTACTTCTTTCATTTACCTTATCATTCATTTTTCATTATCCTTTCAAGGTTTTACATCACAACTTTATAAAATGAGGACTAAGCTTAGCAAACCATTAATAGTTTGATGACAATGATGGCAACGTTTAGATTTACAGCCTTAAAAGTTTAAATTTTTTCATTTAAGTTTTTTTTAATTAAAATGAACATGGCTCCTTGATAACTATTTTGGCTATTTATTTTATTATTATGACTCAAAACAAAATAATTATGGCTAACTATCTCATTTTCAGACTTCTTATCACATTGAATGGCTTACATTTTTAGAGCTATGACTTGAAAACATGATCAAGTATTGATACAATAGACTTCAGATCACATGAAAATGATCTATCTTTTCAAAACTGTTTTACATCTTTTAATTAGAATTCTTTTCCCTCCTTGATTTTGACTTTTCATCACAGTTTGGACTTTGTGGTAAAATTTATTTTGGTGGAAGAATTTTTTACTGGCGTAGTTTGTACTCAAGTAAAAAAATAATGGTGGTGATGCTTTGATTTCTATGAAGATCTAAGACTCAAGAATCTAATCCCGAATCACCTGCTGTCATGACCCAAACTCTCAGACTGGAGCTTTTGGATCTTACTCCTGTCTGTTTTACAGCAGCTGAATTTCAATCCTCTCTGTCCAGTGGATGAGTTAAATAACACATTCAAAGAGAATGACATGGAAAGACCACATCTGTCAGTTTATGAGAAAATAATGCTAAGAATAATGATAACAGACAAAAGAGAAGAAGAGCAGATGGTCCTTACCGGCTGACCCCCCCACCAGCGATGGTTCAGCTTCTCCCGCCCTCTCAGGGTGAAGGTGGCGTCGAATGTCGGGTCATACATGGAGTTTCCAACGATGCCGTGAGATTCTGGGTAGAGACCCTGAAACAAAGTCACACTGAGGTCATCTTCAGGTCAAAGACATCATCTGTTTGCTCTGCATCTCCTCATGTGTGTAGAGATTATTCTGTACATTAGGGTTTATGTTACTGTGATACAACATCATTAACTGAGCTGGACTTGAGGAGAGGAGAAAGGTCAGATTAAGAAATCACAAATGGAAAGTTATTACAAAATATAATCCCGTTCTGAGATAAAATACAAAATTATAGGCCAAAAATCAAAACTGTACAACGAGACAATATTGAGAGACACTCAAATTTATACAAACATAAACCAGATAATTTTGTTTTGATAATTTCAAAAGTAATGCCTTACTAAAGTTTTGAACTGCTTTCTACAATTTTTTCCTTAACTTTGTGTCTGATAATGTATGTGTAATACATGATAATAGTGGATTTCTGCCTCTTAATTATAGCTGGCTTTGTTCCTCACTCTAGAACTGAACAATGAAAAATGATAATGCAACATACAGGAAGAGAAAGTCTTAATTTACTTTTCCTGCCTCAACCTTACAAATAGAGAGAGTTTCTCTGTAAAAGCAGAAGTTTGGTCAGGTTTGGGAACATAACTACTCAGTTAGGTCAGGAAAAAGATCATAATCTGAGCTGAAACCAAACACTGAAGTATTTTGGTCTCACAGGGGACACATCTTTGTGAAAGAGAAACGGCTCTGCTGATGATCACAGGGCTCGCACTAAACCACAATCATCTTAGTGAAACACTGTATTCAGAGAGTGCCTGGTATATTTAGCTCTGACTGGACCTTTGTTTGAGCTCACAGGTACGTTTCAGCCCTCAGAGCAGACTGTGTCACGTGAAGCACACAGCTGCTAACAGCGCTCTGGAGTCTCACCGTGGCCAGAGAGTAGAGGTTAGGGAAGGTCTTTGTGGGGTAAACGGGCCTCATGTACGGAGCGTGGGTTCCACATGTTCCTGCACAGAAAACAGAAAAAAGAAGACTCTTAGATTTGCACTGAAATATCCTAAAGATAAATTTATTTCCTCATTCCACAGGTTGCTTACTCAGTTTCTCGATGTTTGGTATGACGCTGCTCCCTCTCTTCACGTAAGACGCTCTGAATCCATCCACTGATAACATGATGAGAGGTGGACGCACAAACCTGCACACAAAACCACAACAGAGCAGAAGTAGCCTCTACATACTGGTCATGTTAAAGTGTCGTTTAATTTCTGCTATGATCAGATGAAAACATACCCAGCAGGACATTCAGAACTTCTGATCTCCTCACATTCATCCTGCAGCCACGAGGAGTCTCCTTCAGGAAGACGACCAGAGGACAGAGGTTATATTAGCTATGAACAGATCACACTCTGTGAAATAAGATGACTTTACTTTAAAAAATATATGTTAAGTCCTTGCCTTAAAAAAAGCTACTTACGCTAACTTAGAAAAAATATATTTAATTAACTTAATTTGTGAGTTTGCAGTACTCAAATGAACTTAAATAAATTATATTATAGTAACTTATATATGCAAAATCATTCCTCAGGTTGACCTTGAGTGAGGAGGGCAGGCAGTGGACATGAGACCCTGCTGTACATGGATATATTACATAGGTGACACAGGCTGTCTCTGCCCTGGTATAGACTGGCTGTCTACGCTCCATGGCTTAGTCCAGCTGTCAACAGCATAGACTGGATGTCAAGGAAATTAATAAATATAGTCATTTTCTTGCGTAGAACTCTCGATGAAAATTCCTGTGAATGTTTTGCATCAGCCCCTGATTTGAACAGGCATTTTCATTTGCCCTCTAAAGCTGCCCATCATGTACTAAATGTTGAACTATGGTGTGTGACCATACATTATGGAAAATGCTAGCAGGGGATGTCAGTCTACACTGTGGAGCGTGGACAGTCAGTCAATGCCACAGGGTGAAGACAGCCAGTCTACACTGAGCATAGGCGATTCGTGCGTGATACACCCATGTACAGCAGGGTCTCATGTCCACTGTGTGCCCTCCTCACTCACGGTTACAGGGTTTGGTTATCAACTTATTTGATAGGTTACTGCCATGACATGAGTTGTCAGGACTTACTCCTTTTCAGCTTCAACAGCTTGAAATTTATGGTCAACTTTACTTGGAAATTTTGAGGCAATCAGTTTCCTAAATTTCTACTCATAAAGTCAACAAAAGAAAGTTGTCTTGACTAAGTTTAAGTGAGTAGACTCAACAGAGGGAGCTAAAATAAGTTGAGGTAACTTTTTGTTTTAAGTAAGACTCACTATTACATTTTACAGTACACAGCCAAATCTCTCTCTCCCCCTCTGTTTCATAACTAGTTCATTCACTCCTCACAGGAGATTTAAAGGTCTGGCTTCAGATAGGTTTTTAAAGAGGGAGTATTCTGCTTTCTTATACTTTAAACATGGGTATGACAATGCTGGATGTTCAGGCTGAACCTGTGCAGATTTTCAAACCTCTACATATGTTGTAAAACTCCCAGAATCTGTCCGTAAACTGATTAAAACATGCAGGATCTTGATGCTGAAATGATGAAGTCATCACATAGGTATTTCCGAACTGGTTTGTAACTCATTGGAGGTGCAGGCCTCAAACACTAAGCCCATAGCTCTGCCTATGACAGCCTTAAGGTTGAGCTTTGTTTTTGGAAGAGAGATGCTCAGAATCAGCACAAGAGAACACGTGGCTTTTATACTTTCTACGACTCTGTGTGGCATCCATTGGCATTCATTCCCAAACTGCAGGGAGTGCTGTATTGCAAACACTCATCTACCAGAGCACTAAACCAGAGTAGCAGAAGCTTTAATTTGTTTACAACATATTTTTTTGCCCTCTCCTCTTCTCAGTGTGACGGCAAGTAATTGTTCATCCTATAATTACGGTGATAAATCTTATAAACCCCTGTGTTTTCACACTATTAAAACAACAACATTCTTCATTCAGTATCTGTTCAGTCACAAAAGCATAAGAAGTAGTAATACATCAGTTTTAACCCTTTAATCAACATGATGTTGCATATTTTTATTCTTCCAGCTTGTTTAGTCACATCCCTGACGGTTTGGAGTAGATTTTGAAACACAGTTAATTAAACTAGAATGTTTCCTTAACATGTTCTAAGTGAATCATCATTTTCAATGAAGATGTGGAGCTACAGACCTTTACACAGCGTCCTGTAGTTGGTGCAACAGTCTCCTCTGGCCAAACAGTCCTCAGAGCAGTGGCAGGCGTGTTGCTCATTGCGAGTTTCTCCACATCGGTCTTTGCTGCACTCATAACCCCCCTCTGTGTTCAGGAGAAGAGCAGAGGCTTCAGTCCAAAGAATAAAAAACTTTTCCAGATCACCAGCAGGAAATAAACGCTGTGGACGCCACAACCTCGGGTAGAGTGATTTCATGGTGAGAGCAGAAACCACCAGCATGAGGAATGAGAGCTGCAGTGCTGATGGATCAGAGATTAGGCTGTTTGGGACAGATGCTGACAATATTTCATGTGTTCAGACCACATTCCCACGTTACTGTGAGTGTGCAGCGAGCTGGCTGAGGAGGCCGAGTATCGTCATTTTCAGGCACAGGGAGGATTACAGCGGCAGAGGGGCGGTGAGCCAAAAGACCACCAGGCTGAAGGAGAGAATATAAAACCAGACCACCAACACTGGAGGCGGCATGTTGACAGAGCAGCAGAAAGACAGCAGCTCAGACACACAGAGAGAAACAGGCTGAGTGAAGTGACCTGCTGAGAGTCACAGCAAGAAACAGAAAATCAAAGAGTCTCCTGGAGCTTCACCTGACACTGCCCCCTCTTTGATTCATGCTCAGGGTCTGGATATGAGGTCGCCTGATGTCAGTGTCTCTGGGCTGATGTGTGCTGGACGTGAAGTGCTGTTACTTTTTGTAATGATCCTGGTTTTGGTTTTGTTGTTTATTCCTGGGGCCTGATCTACTAACGGTTTGCGTGTACAAAAACACGCGCAAACTCAATTGCGTGCGCAAAGCTGATGTACTGACAGGGTGCAGACGTAGACTGTGTCTCTCGTGTGAGCAAAACAGCACACACTGTCCATTTAGCGCATTTGCCTTCATGAATATGCAGAACACATGCAGATCACCAGGACGCGCAAAATTCTGGGAGGAGTGGATGCAAATGTGATCATTTAGCATCCGTGAAGTGATTTATCAAATCTGAAACGGTTTGCGGGCGCTGTTTTAGTGTCTATATTTTGCATGTGTGAAAAGCAGGTGCAAAGGGAAACAATCTTACACAAAGACGTCAAATACAACAAACTACAGACAAATGTTTAGGCATCTCTACAACCAAAGAGGTCTAAGAAACTCCTAAAAAACTCTTTAAATTCAGTTGCTCAACAGGCCATGGTCTCCATTGTGGTATTTTGTGTTTCACAATGCGCCGCAAAATTTCAATCTAGACTGCAGGCAGGCCAGTCAAGTACCTGCACTCTTTGACAACAAAGCCACGCTGTTGTAGCAGGTGCAGAATGTGTCTTGGTTTCATTGTCTTGCTGAAATAATCAGGGATGTCCCTGAAAAAGATGTGGCTTGGATGGCAGCATGTGTTGCTCCAAAACCTGGATGTACCTTTCAGCATTATTCCTGCCTTCATAGATGTGAGTTACCCATGATGCCATGGGCACTTACACACCCCCAAACCATCACAGATGCCAGCACTGAGATCAATCTGGATTGTCCTTTTCTTCTTCGGCCTGGAGGACACCACATGCTGATATCCTTTACACAATGATGTGGGTTTTTAATGCAGCGCCGCCTGAGGGGTCAAAGGTCACGGCCATTCAACGTTGGTTTGGGCCTTGCTGCTTATGTGCAGAGATTTCTCCAGATTCTCTGAATCTTTTGATGATATTATGGACTGTAGATGATGAAATCCTTTAAGTCCTGCTGTTGTATGTTGAGAAACATTTATCTAAAATTGTTAGACTACTTGTTCACGCAGTTGTTGAAACAGAGTTGAACCTGGTCCCATCCTTGATTGTGAACAACTGAGTTTTTAGGGGATGCTCCTTTTATACCCAATCATGACGCTCACCTGTTTCCAATGAACCTGTTCACCTGTGGAATGATCCAAACAGCTGTTGTTTGAGCATTCATCAACTTTCTCAGTCTTTTGTTGCTCCTGCCCTTGCTTCTAGAAACTTGTTGCAGGCATCAAATTCAAAATAAGTGAATATTTGTAAAAAAAAATAAAGCTTGACCAGTTTGAACAGTGAATATATTTTCTTTGTAGTGTATTTAATTGAATACACATTAAACAGGATTTTAAAATCATTGTATTCTGTTTTGTATTTTCATTTACACGATACAATGTCCCAACTCTTGGAATGGGGTGGTATAATAAAAACATTAGAGATACAAAAGGTGACCTGTAAATGAACTGAAAATGAGAAGGAGGATGATGTCGTACCTGTCCTGAGGCAGAGCTGGTCAAAGTCGGAGCAGCAGCTGTTGTAGGTCTTACACAAGTTGTCACAGCGACAGTTGGGAGGCTCCAGCTCCACCAGCTCAAAGCACCTGTTCCTGCAGGAGCCAGAGGTCGGTACGTATGGAGACGCAGAACGAGCTGAGGAGAAACCACAAACACACATTCAGTCAGTGAGCAGAAACTGTCTCAACCTGCTGTACAAGCCTAGTGTGTGGAGAAAAACAAAGATTTTTTTTTTAATATTTGAGACTTACCTTTCCAAGTGTGCAACAGTATATCTCCACATTTTCACATGGTATAGTGTCACTTTTTTTTAACTCTTCTATAACATAACTACAACCCTGATTTCCCAAACTGTAATTAAACATATAGACTTATGTTCAGAGTAAATACACAAATTGCTAAAAAAGTGCAATAAAACCATATAAAATGAAAAGTGTTCTCTAATTTTTTTTTTAACACAGAAATGTAATGACTGTATTCCTGTTTTGGAATGTTTTGTTTTGGTTTTTGTTAACCCTTTACTCTGGATTCCTGCAAACACGTTAGTAGAAAGAAACTGCACATAGGGACCTGTTGAAGATTCAATATGAAAGTGTAACTCCAGATTTTATATGCAAAAAGAATGACCCTTCTGTCTTCTCTGATTTTTTTTAAGTCTACCACCAATCAGAACTTACTACACAAATGGTAGCACCGGCACTACCCTGGGTTCCAAGGGGTTAAAGAGGGGTTACTGTGCTTCTTTGGGCTTGATTTTATTCCTCTTGTATCCTCTTAGAATATTAAAATGATTTACAGCTCAAGCAAATCTGTTTTTCACACACTGGTGTTTCAGAAAACTCTTATTCAACCCTTTGTGAAAAACTTTGTTTTCGCTGCTATCTCTTTAAGACTCTCCGCTCCATAAACCCCCTTCTCTCTGATTGGCCAGTCCTGTGGAGGCCTGTCAGGGGGCAGGGCTAAGGACAGACTTTGGTGTTTGAGATCCACCTTTAATGTGTCATGAGCTAGTTCGTGAGTCCTTATATGATGACCTTATTATTTCAGCATCTCTGTTGAGGATCTGGTGCTTTTTTCATATCAGAGAGTTTTGATCAGTCTACAGACGGATTCAGGGATTTCTACAACATGTGAAAATGCAGAGGTGTGAAAATCAGTACACATTCAGTTGGAACATCCAGGATGGTAACTTTATATATCAACAGAAAGCAATATACCCCATCTTTAAAAAAGACAGCAAAATAACTTAAACATGAGACACCAAAATACCCCCTCTTTAAATGTTTATGATCTATGATCTTTTTTTAACTACTGCCACAACACCCACATGACAAACAACAGCAAACAATATCATCAGCTGTGTAACTAGATGTTTCTATATTTTTATTTCTATGAATCTAACTGAAAGGCAGATCAAGAAGTTCATTTGTTTCTCTGTTTTTGTAATAAAAAGTGATTTTCAGTGTAGCAAAAGGTCTTTAAGTCACACTGCAGCATTGCTGAGCTCTAAACGCTCTCCTGAGACCCACTCTGGTAACTCTATCTCACTCCTTTGAGACTTCTGTTTCCTGAAACACAGAGCAGCTTTGTCCTGACGGGATCTGAGGCACAGTGACCTGGTTTGGCTCCCAGCCTGCAGTATGAGACCCTCCTGCTTTAACTGAAGACATCCTGAAGATCTGAGAGTGAGACAGCTCCAACATAAGGTTTCTAACAACACGCGCTCTGTGCACCAAGTCATGAAAACAACCCGGCTCTCAGAGGATGCCAACAGGTTTGTTTTGTTTTTCATGTGTTTACATGAGCATATGTGCTCTCTGTGAATGAGCTGTGATACTTGAAATTCTTCTGTGCTGCACAGTGTGGACTCAGAGTGAGGTACAATACCTTCACAGTAATGAGACTCACCTCTGACTGGTGAAAAAAATATGAAAAAATGTTTGTTATCAACCTAAAAGACCACATTGACTGCAAACACTGAAAAATAGGCACGTTAATGTCTTATTGATGGTAAAGTTAAACTCGTTAGACTAAATATGAGCCATATTCACCTGACATACCAGTACACATAACCAACCCCAGCGTCCTTGGTGCTGTGACTGAGTGTTTTTTTTGTGTGTCTTGTTTCTTCAATGTCTGTCATTTTCACTCAACTTTTCCACCGATTTTTCATATTTTGAGTGATCTTGCCTGGCTTTTGACTAGTAACCGAAGTTTTCAGAAACATTTTACTGGTAAATTGTAGTTTACTACAGAGAAAATGCCTGCTCTGTAATCTGTGTTCAGTTGTTTAATCTGACATTTTAGCGCACTGACGGTAAAAGGGGAGAGAACAGTGGAGCTGTCTGCAGCGATGCATTTTACACGAGTGCAAATGCACACGGAGGAGCAGACATATAATGTTTGCAGAGGCAGCCAATAAGACAGTCCCACACTGATAACTAACAAAATAACTGTATGTTCATCATATGGGAATGATGTCATTATGTGTTTATGTTTAAACGCACTATTTTAATTGGGCCAGTGGAGAGCTCAGTCAGCTGACGTGCTATCTGTGCGTAATGCATCCAGGTCAGGTGTAATGTTGAGCCCTGCAATTTTTCCAAACCCACGTGGAGCTGCAGCATAAGGGTGAAAGGGCCTGAGGGGATGTGTGAATGTGAATGGCTGTGTTGGGTTGGTGTGTGAGTGTGTGTGTGTAATTATTAATTTTATGTTTGTAAAGCACTTCATGTGACCATCTTGTTCATTAAAAGTGCTCTATAAACAAAGTCTGATTGATTGATTGATATTAAGTCTAATAAGACTATTCTTCACTGAGAAAAAAGTACTCTTTCAGTTTTCATGTCTTCACAGTTTATGTTGTTCCCTTGTTTGGTTTGAACTTTATCTGTTTGTAAAACGTCTTTCATTTTCCAATCTCCTGTTAACTGATGATACCAGCACCAGCGAGGGGTCAGCGTGATTTAAAACAGGAAAACATTGATATTTCTTCATGATAACCAAAACAAGAAGTCTGATTATCTTTTAACAGTCTTTTTAAAGTATCTGCCAGAACAACCTGTTTTTACATGTTCATCAGCAAAGACGCATGTAGAGTGATAAGAATGAGTGTTTATGACCAACAGGAGGAGATTATTTAGTAACAGAGTATTTTCTACCCATGTACAGAACAAGATAAGCTCAGAGATGATTGTTCTGTTCAGTTCTGTTCAGCACAAACTGACTATTTCTCACAGCAGCTTTATCTAAAGAGCCTCCTGAAAACTCAGGCATTTTAGACATTTTAACACTAAAACCCCCCAAAAATGTTTCACTTCTAGTTCTATAAACTCAAACTGACATCTTTTTAAAACGAAAAAGTTTCCTTTAAGTGGCAAAGATGACACTTCAAGCTCCCCAGTGGTGCGTTAATGCATTTTTATCTCCAGATTTCATATTTTTGGAGCCATTTCTGAATATTTTGAAAAACTTTTTGAAGCTGTTGCCATGTAAACATGCTGAATTGTGAGTGAAATAGAAGCTACACAATGTAAACTGATACACTGATGTGCTGTTATGAGCTGGTTTCAAAAGTGGGTCAAAGGTCATGAACTTGAAACAAGCTTTTAGAAAAGGTAGTGAGGACATTCAGGTGATTTTTGGAGTAAATTATGCCATTTGCAATGAGATTGTAGTATTGCGTTGATCAAATGATACACGATAAGCATTAAAAATTTCCATGTTTCATCTGAGTCAGTAAATACAAACAACACTGCCAAATTTGCATCAAACAACACTGCAAGTTATTCCGCACTTTCTGAGATTTAAATCCTTGGATTCAGACATGCCAGATATAAAACCTTGTTTTAAATGATGTCTTGTTTTTCTTTGAGTGTAGTATTTAACCTTAAAGCATAGGCACAAACTTTTTGTTTTTGTCTCAATTGGTCAGGGGAAAGTAGGATTAATTGGTGGCCAAATTGTCAAAAAAACAAGCAACACTTCTCTCTAAGAAGCCAAGATGTGTGTTAGATTCCTCCTTTGGGGAACCAGAACACACTAAAGCGACCTCTTGGGAACCAAAATGTGTTATAGAGTGTCCTCTTGGGAGCCAAAACACATGCTAAGGGCCCTTTAAGTGGCTAAAATGTGCAACAAAATCCCCTCTTGGCAGCTAAATGCTTGTGAAAGTGCCTCTTGGGCTCTAAATGTGTGTTAAAGTTCTCTCCTGGTTGGAACAACAAACTGAAGTGTCCCCTTGGTTAAAACATGACAAACTGCCCTCCTAGGAGGCAAGAATGCTCTGTTTCTTTTACAAACTGCCTGGTCAAAAAGATATTCGCCATCAAATAAAAAGGTCACGCACTAATATTTTGTTGGACAGCCTCTGGTTTTGATTACAGCAAACATTCACTGTGGCCTTGTTAAGATAAGCTCAGATAAGCAACCCCAGATCATAGCACTGCCCCCACAGGCTTGTCTCATCTTACCCTGATGCACCCATCACTCTGGAACAGGGTAAATCTGGACTCATCAGACCACATGAACTTATTTCATTCCACCAATCTTTTTTTCAGTTAGCCTCACTGATTAGTGGTTTTCTTAAGGCTACACAGCTGTTCAATCCCAATCCCTTGAGTTCACTTAACACTGTGCATGTGGAAATGTTCTTACTTTCACCATTACTACTGAGTTCTACTGTTGTTTTTCTTCCATTTGATTTGTCCAAACATTTAAGTGATCACAGATCATGATCATTGATGATTTTTTTACCGACCACATTTCTTCCTGGAAGACGATGGTTCCCAACCATCTTTCCAGATTCTAATAATGCTTTGGACAGCTCTTAATCCAATTTTAGTCGTTTCTACAATCTCCTCTGTTGTTTTCTATACTTGATACATGCCAATGATGTGATCCTTCTTAAACAGACAAACATCTGTTCCACCATCACAGGATGTGAGACGTTACTCATTGCATCAGCTGGGGCTAAGTAACTTGTTGTCAACTGAAAGATAAATTAGAAAGAAATTATCCAATAGGACGCTTGTACCTATTTACATAATTAAATCCAGGTTGCGACTTTTTTTTGGCCAGGCAGTGTATTTATTTGTATGTATATTTGCCTGTTCATAAACCACAATTTTAAATGAGATTATCAGCACCACAATAGGTTATTTCTAAGAATCTTTGGATGACCTGACCAATCCATTAACAGCATGGAGTCTCTTTGGTGACAGGATGTTGCCGAATTTTTGTAGTGAGAAGAGAGATCTGTGTTTTGCTCAGCTGAAAACAATTTATTTAATTTATTTTGTGGTCATGTTGAACACTGGAGCTGGACTGTCAGATAGGAAAAGGATGCAAGAGCAGAAGAAAGATAAAAGGGAGAGTGATAGAGCACATGCTGAAGGCTAGAACACGAGTTAAAGGCTAAAGCAGGGGCTAAGATGTTTGTGATCTGTTCAAACCTGAGTCTATCAATAAAATGAAGAGCCTGGTTACGTTCACTCTGCTTGGTGAGGTTGGCCAACACCTCACCTGCTGCTTTGACAGTCTGTAGCACAAATCGCCTCCATCTGATGCAGATATGTTTGGAAGTTTGGAGCAGAAGTGAGCTCCTCAGCTCTTGTCATACTTACTGAAGACAGAGCAACACAAACAGTCTGGCTGTTTTCCAAACCTCCTACTACACTAGCACTAGCAGCCTATTGATTTGGTAGTAATTAAGTCTGTAGTAGGCATCATGCGAAAACTTGAGATGTGTAGTATACAAAAAATTCCCAGATGTCCTACCAATCCAAGAAAATTCCTCAAGTCTGCAGTGGAGCAGTCTACTTTGCAAACTGTTTCCCACGATGCATAGCACTAATGCTGTTTGTCTATGAGGGAGCACGTCAGGTTTGGATGAATTACTGACACCTACTGGAATAAATCAGCACAACGACAACACAGCAACAGTAATTTTAGATGGTTCATGAGATAGAAGTGAAGTGACATAAAAGAAGCAGCGGTAAATCTGCTCACCTCATCATGAAAGCGGTGTTTACTTCCATGAAATTCATAAAAGCCTGTATAAATCCCTGTTTCTTTTTTCTTTTTTAACTAACAGCCTACACGGACGCATTTTTTTCATCAGCTGTTAAAAANAAAAAACACTTCTTCTGCCCAATCATGAGCTTGCACAGTCACAGTGATCCGTTGTAACCCCTCACACACTCACACACACACACACACAAGCACCACCACCGACTCTCTGCACTGGCAGACACTTCTTATGGAAAGTAAGCAGCAAACAAACCAAGAAGAGACATTCCTGTAGTGTGGAAACTCAGTCCTCATCTGACTGCATGTTCCTCCTGTTTGGAGGAGTGATCCAGAAGTGGACACATGTCAGTCTGACTGACGCTGGCTGACTGAACACACTCAAACTTCACCTGGGCTTCAGGACTGACTCGCTCTGGAGGCTGGTTTCTGCGTGTGTCTTGGCTCTGACTGCAGTTTTCGACAAGTCTCACCCACACTTGGCCAAGATACATGAACGCAGGTCCAAAACACACACACACACACACACACACACACACACACACACACACACACACACATGCATACACATTGCCTGTCTGAGCCACTTGGCAACCAAATGAAAGTGTGTGACTTCTTCTCTGCTTGGCTTTTTACTGAGTGCATGAATGTTTCTAATTTGTATGAAACAGCCCCAGAAACTTCAACCACAGCTCTAAGCAACGCGTTTTATTGTTGTTTTCATTCAAATGACACAGAAAAAAAAAGTTTGTTGCCCTTTTATGGACACTTCCAATTTTGCATTTAAGAAGACTCCATCTCCTTATATATTTTGCCAAAATATACATTAAACTACATTTGGACCAAGGGTGGGGTAACTACAAACACTGACACTGTATTCACACAGAACTCCTTAAAATACAGGACTTTTGGAGCGGGATGCACACGAGGACACAAACATTGGAAATTTACAGCCCAACTCTACCCTGACTTTCCCCTCCAGCCTCCAGTAAAATATCTGAAAGAAGTTACAGGACAAATTTTGGAAAACTTGTTGCAAGCAAACAAGCAAAGAAATAAGCAAACAAGCAGCGTGTGGACATTCTGATCATGCAACCAGCATGAACCCTGGACAGCAGCAGGATACAAGATGGATAAAATGATGGAAAATTATAGTTTGCAAATATGTCTAAACATGAATTTGTTAAAGTTAAGCAAGTATATGTCAAACAAAGCAGCAACCTTAGACTAAAAGTGCTAACAACAGCAGCTCCTGTAGTGTCCACTTGAGGCTGGCTGCAAAAATACCATAAACCATGTACACACCAAGCCAAAGAAGACAATCTTCACAGTGAACATAAACATTTTTACAGACTGGTCTTAAAAAATATGGTTTTGGTCCAGCGCTGGGGAAGGGGGCCTTCATGGCCAATTGTTAAAACACACACTGAAGAACCAAAACATGTGCCCTTTTAGGTGGTTACAACTCCATAAATTGGCCTCTTGGGAGCCAAAATGCTGGTGAAGTGCCAGCTTGGTAGTCAAAAAATGCACTGAGGTGTCCTCTCGAGGGCCAAAATTACACTAAAACGCCCGCTTGGATGAATGACCAGTACTTATATAGCGCTTTTCTAGTCTTTCTGACCACTCAAAGCGCTTTACACTGCTAGTCTCTTTCACCCATCCATGCCACATTCACACACTGATGGCAGAGACTGCTAATCAGACTGCCACCAGTTGAGGCTAACACATTACCCATCCAAAGTCCACTGAACAACAGTGGGAGCAATTTGGGCTTCAGTGTCTTGCTCAAGAACACTTCGGCATGTGACTGCAGGAGCTGGAATTGAACCCACTAGCCTTGGATCGAGAGACGACAACTCTACCACAGCCGCCCTTGGATGGTCATGACATGATAAACTGAGCTCTTGGGAGCCAAAATGCAAGCTAAACTGTCCTCTTTGGGGTCAAAATGTGTGCTCAAGTGCCCTTCTGGTAGCAAAAAAGCACCTTAAGGTCCCTCTTGGCTGGTCAACATGCTAAAGAGCCAAAACATGCATTCAATTTCCCTCTAGAGTTAAAAAAATCCCCAAAACTGCCCCCTAGGCTGGTTAAAACATTATAAACCTAACCCTCCAAATCCCCCACCAACGTGCCCTCTTGGGGGCCAAATTTCTGCTTAAATGCCCTCTTAGGAACCAGAACGCCATGTAAAAGCTCCTTCAGCAGCCAAAATAGGCACTAATATGTCCTCTTGGGAACCAAAATGTGTGCTAAATTGTTCTTTCAGGGACCAAAAACATACTAAAACACCCCCTCAGATGTCCGAGACATAGTAAACTGCCCTCTTGGGAACCAAAATGCTGACCAAAGTGCTCTCTTTTGTGCCCAAACAAATGCTAAAGTGTACTCCTGGAAGAAAATCATGCATGAACATACCTTCTTGGCTGGTTTACATGCTTGAATGTTCTCATTAGAGCCAAAATGTGCAAGAAAGTTACCTCTCGGGAGGATTGAAATGTGCATTTAAGTGTCCTCTAGAGTTGGCTGGTTAAAACATTAATAACTGAACTCATAGGATCCAAACTGCCCCCAAAGTGCTGTGTTGGGAGCCAAACTGCAGATATGTTAACATTTTACGTCAGTACAGTAACAAGGTATTTGTTCTTTGGTTACAGTACAACACTAAGAACATGAATCAGAATTATAGAAAAAGGCTGAAAACACTTCACTGCATGTTTTAGGATTTCAAAATGTGACCCATCCCCTCACATGAAGGAGGTGGATTTTATGACCTCTGCAGGGGGTGCTCTAAAGGTTTTGTCTTCACTGATGTGGGGGAGCTGACACACCACCCATCTTTTTTTTTTTTTATTTACACTCTATGGTGACAAGAAGGAACATTTTCACCTGATAAAACTGAGAGCACCTCTGTACTGTCTTCATTTTTAACATCATGACATATGCACATGCAAAGTGTGACCATGTTAAATACCAGCCTCTTCTTCTCATAAATGTATCTACTTTGTCATTGGAGACAGGTTTGAGTGGTTAACCAAAAGTTCACGTTGGCCCGGCCATGTCTTCCTTATTGGTCATAAAATTGTGTGGATTATACAGATTTTTTTTAGATTTTTTAATTAAAATTTCCTTAAATGTCCAAGATTTTCTCAGCTTGTTCTACATACCATTGATATTGATGACAAAGCACTGCACTGGACTACTGGCATTATTGCAATGCCCTAACCTTAATTTCAATGTTATGAGATAAAAGTAAACATTTTTTAATAGAAAGGCAAAGGTATGAGATTGTAAAGTCAAAATAATGAGAAAAAAGTCAAAATTTGAGATAAAAAGTCCATGAGTAAGATAAGAAGTTACAATCTTGAGATTAAAAAAAATTGAGATTATATTGTCAAAATTATAAGAAATAAAGTCAAAATTTTGACATAGAAAGTCGAAATTTTGAAATAATGAAGTTAATTTAATGAGATTATACAGTGAAAATTAAGAGGAAAAAGTCAGAAATTTAAATTAAAAAAGTAGGACTTTTGACTTGTTGTCCTATTAATTTGACTTTTATCTCAAAATTTTGACTTGATATGGGGGAAAAAATAAATCACAACAAAGCCACTTTTAGAAAACTATAATAGAAAATATTCACTTCAAACAGGAAAAGATTTTTTTTTTAATAAATTTGTGATGAAGCTACTATAAGCTACTTATATGGTGAGAGCTGATTTACTGCTTTATAAAGTTTTAACCTCTCAGTGCTGTCAGTTTCAGACTTCATGCTTCAGCAGGAAACATTTCTCTGTTCTTCCTCTTAAAGCGCGTTTTTAGGTCAAGTTCAGGAGGAGAATAACATTCCGAAGGAGGAGGACAGAAGGATCCAGCCTCGCCTCGGGTGTGTGAGTGCTGCTCTGCCCGGGGTCAGCCGGTTCAAAGATGTTCCAGGTAATGAGAGAGGAGAACTCACAGTCAGTCCTGGATGAAGTCCCGTCCTCTCCGGAGCGTCTGGGCCGATCATAGACAAACCCTGAACAAACCTCAGAGCCACACAGGAGCGACAGGATCCAGACAAACTGAGAGGAAAACAACAAATGTACCGTTAAAGAAGCATCTTACAAACTTCTGAGTGTTTCCTTATGGATGAAAATCAAGCGTCAGAAGGTTAACTGTATTTCTTTATTTATCCAAAGTCTAAAAGATTCAACCACTGATGTGAGAACTGTGAGAGAGACAAAGACCAAGCCCCTGCATTTTCAATGACCTGTGAAGACTGATGCTCCGCTCAGAAGTGAGAGAGAAGCAGCTGCGCATAACAATCGCCTTTGACAGTTTGACGGATCCTTAACCACATGGAAATGACAAACTGATCAACAATTGTCCTGCAAATTCTGAGCAGCAGGACAGAAAGAGGGATGAGTGGGGGGTAGCATCTGAGGGAAAGAAGCTGACTACAAACACTTCTCAATGAAAAACAGCGGCTACATGAACACAGGCTAAAGTGCGCAATTACGCACAAGTTTACGCACATCTTTACGCACAGCGCTGACTGTCGCTGAGAGAATAACAGAGCAGATCACGCATGCAGTCTTACCGTACCAGTTTGTGCAGTAACATGTTGTTCCCTCGGGCTGTGTGTACTCCTGTGCTGTAGGTTGGAGAGTGAGTGAGTGATGCTGACTCTGAAAGCAGAGGACCACCGGAGAGGAGGACCGTTGAAGAGGAGGAGAGGAAGAGGGGGAGGTGACTGGAAGCTGCGGGCCGGACTTTGTGCTTGGCTTGGAGGAGGGATTTTATAACAGTGAGGAGCAAAGTGAGAAAGTCTGAAGCTTCAAAGGGAGACTTTCAACTCTACATGAGTCAGTTCGTTTTCCAGTTTAAAACATGAAGCTCTGTTACTCCATCAGTGAGTGGGACTGAATATCTGCTATCCACGAGTGACAGTTTGAGTTCCTCATTCTGTGATCTTAACTTGAAGAGCTGCAGGTCATTCAAGGACAAAGAGTCTTTTACCAAAATACTTAAAATGTTTTAACATCCTGAGACCTACCATCCACAATATGTCAACATCACATTTTTGCCTCTCAGACCCATGAAACCTATTTTCTGAAACTTTAACCTGTTAGCCACATTCAGGGACACTTCCAACATTATCTTTTGGTAGTATCTTAACTGTAAAAGTGTGGTTATGAACAGTTACACCTAAAACCAAAAAACTAGTGGCAATCTAATAACACTAAAAACATAACATCCTGTTCAAAGATCAAGTTAGTTTTTATACTTATTAGGTCTCACTGATTCTAAATGGCAAGGAGAAAAAAAAATTGCAGACCAGACAAGTGCTCAGGTCTTAAGGGGTTAATGAAACCATACATTTAATCTTGTTTGTCACAAGACTTCTAATTCTTAAAAGGTGGCTTTTAGTGGAAACTTGTAGTCTGCTCAAGATTTGGTGCTCTAAACTAACAAGAACCCAGAGCGCACAGACTTTTACGGACATCACACAACCTTTAGTGAATTTAAAAAAAGACATCAGTTTCATTTTCTTCACCTTTAGACCCAATTAGACCAGGACCTGATCCAGCCCCACTCAACACAGACTGCTCAGTTGCAGTCAAATCTGTTTTCTTATTTATCAAATATTGGATGTTTCACAAATCTAAAATCATTTTAAAACTATAGCTCCTCTGGAATGATGTAATCCAAGTCCAACAAGTTCAGAGTTTTTGTGGTCCATTAGTCTGAAAACAATAAAACAAACAAACATTCAGTTAATCTCTTTTTGTGTCCCCCTTTTTTATTTTTTTATTTTCACATACAGAGTAACAGCTTCTTGGATTAGGGACAGTTTTTAAATATCTGTGGACTTTCTGGTAATCTAGTCCACAGGTCTAACAGGTCTGGAGAAAATGGGTCTGTAATACCTTAGAGGCGCTTTCTTTGATGCGTTAACTGCCAGTCCTGTACCAGTGTTTTGAGCCTGCAAGTTCAGTGAGTTCAGAACTCTCCTCTAACTCTCACATCACACAGATCTCAAGGATGACTTTTTCTCACCTGCATGATATCAAAAAAGCATTCACATCACGTCATATCTGGCGTGCATAGACGTTTTGAAGGGGAAGAGTGAAATAAAAATAAGGCACATACAGTATGTGACAAAGAAACAAGATGGCACTTTAGCACGTCTTTTGGCAGCAGGCATGTTGGCTCCTGAAAAGGCCCTTCTGTGGGTATTGGCATGTGTTTTGGCTCCAAGAAGGGCAGTCTATCATGTTTAAACCAGCCAAAGGGGTAGTATAGCATGGTTAACCATCCTGGCAGGCACTTTGGCTCCCAAGAGGACACTTTAGCACATGTTTTGGCCCCCAGGAGAGCAGTTAATCATGTTTTAACAAGCCAAAGGGGCAGATTAGGAGTAGCTTGCCAACAAGAAGAGCACTTGAGCATGTGGTTTGGCTCCCAGGGGCAGGTCTGTTCTTGAGGGTGTGTTTTGGCTCCTAAGAGGACACTTGAGTGTGTTGTCGCTCCCAAAAGGCCACCAACGTGTGTGCAGTGGATCCCTGGAGGGCAGTGTGTCATGTTACAACCAGCCAATGGGGCAGATTGGAGTGGTTTGACACCTAAAAGGCACTTCAGCATGTATTTTGGCTCCTAAGAGTGCACTTAAGCGTGTGTTGTTGCTCCCAGGAGAGCAGTTTATGACATAACCAACCAAATAGGCCAACCAGGACAGTATGTTTTAGTACCCAAAATTGCACTTTGACATGAGTTTGGCTCCTGAGAGGACATTATAGTGTATTTGGCTTCCAAGAGGTCAAAAGGCGGCGCACTCCCCTGTACTTGACTGCTCACATCCTGTCCCAAAGAGATACTTTGGTTTCTGCTAAGTTGCATTACTGTAATTCTCTTTTTTCCTGGGGCTAGGAGGAGAGAGAACATCTCTCCAATGCTTGTATCTCTACACTGGCTACTTATAAAATCTGAATAGATTTGGTCCATGAGGCACTGAGATGATAAAACAGTAAAATCTTCATCCATCCATCCGTTTTCTTAAAGGTCCCACATTATTCTCCTTTTCAGCAGGTTCTTACAGGTCTCAGAGGTCCCAGAAAAGCCAATTTGAAGTTTGTTGTCTGAAAACTCAGATTCTTCCTTCACTTCAACCAGCCTGAAAACTCCCTCCAGTCAGCTCCTGCCTCCAGAGAAGCCTCTCTGGAGGCTGGGGTCTGTTACTGGGGATGCCTGTTACTGTTAGAAAACCATTCAAAAGTGAATTTTGCATAATATGGGCCCTTTAACTGCTTGTCCTGTTCAGGGTCATGGGTGGCTGGAGCCTTTACCAGCTGTCATTGGGCGAGAGGCAGAGTACACCCTGGACTGGTCACCAGTCAATCGTTGGGCTGGCGCAGAGACAAATAACCTTTCATGTACACATTCACATGGACATGCAATTTAGGCAATTTAGAATCACCAATGAACCCAACGTGGGCATGTTTTTGGTCTGTGGGAGGAAGCACCCGGAGACAACCCACACATGCACGGGTAGAAAATCCACACAGAAAGGCCCACCTTGTCTGAACTAGGAATCAAACCGGTGACCTTCTTGCTGTGAGGCTGCAGCACTACCTGTTGCACCAATGTGACGCCCAGTAACATCTCCCTTTAACATTTACACAGATAAAATGAATGCTTGACAGATATGAAGCTGCTTTTTTTGAAGATCTACTGATTCTCTAGGATCTTCCTATTACACTCTAATTAGTCAAAATACTTGAAATAGTTTATCAAAGTGAAGGATCAATGATCACGAAACAAAAACAGTTTGTTTTGCTGTTACAGCTCACACTCACACACTCCTGACTGATGGAGTTTTTAAGGTAACCTGAGAAGTCCTCTCTGTTCACACCTGGGTTCACTGAAACAGCAGCTGCCCAATGAGAGGCCATTTCTCACAGAGCTCCCCCTGGTGACTGGCTGCAGTATAGATCTTCAGACAAATGTTGTGAGAGTCATATTTTGTGCAGTTTTTAACCCGTGGTGCAACACAAAAATCTTAAACAGAAATCAAAGTTTCAAAGAACAGACTGAGCCACGTCCTCCATTATAACCTTTATTTTTGTTCTTTTACTATCAAGATGTTTCAGCTCACCTGAGAAAAGGCAGCAATAAAAATACAAAAACAGACTGAACAGTGGAGAAATGTTGAACAATTTCTTGAAGGCTGAACTTTTTATATTTTAGGGTTAGTTTTATTCTTACACTCTGAATGAAACACTGGTTTCCCTGAAATAGGGACAGCTGACTTTCACAATTTTCCCCCTATTGTTTCAGAAATCATCCAATCAGAGCCGAGAAACAGAGCCAGGGTAAACTCAGACAAATAAGACGTGTTGGAGCCTTGTTCAGTCTTGTTAAAACATTCATGACTACAAAAGCATCTTTAATCAGCAGTGACAGATAAAAAAAGGAGATAGAAAACCGTGCTAGCATTGAGTTTCAGCGGTACAGTCAGAGAAATTGCTCTGTTTGGTTTTCCCTCTTTGAACAAACAGGGAAATGTCATTTTCAGGGTGTTAAAGAGTCTTCTGCTCCAATCTGGAAAGAATGGTCCAATCCTCACCACCATCAATCACTTCGACGCCCCCCCCCCCAGAAGCCACGGCTGAACGCTGGATGGAGGTGAGGCTCACCAGAGTGGTGTTTCTGTGGGGGGAGAGTGTGCGAGGTCGGCTTCAGGCTGTGTTTGCCTGTTTGTGGAGAGCCGAGTGTGTGGTTGCATGCCTCAGACAGCCTGGAAGCAGAGGTACAAGTCCACACTCACACACACACAGAGCTGACCTAGAGTGTGTGTGAGGTGTGATGGAAGGTTAACCCCAAAATCACCAGATCAACACTGCAGTTATTTTCCTCTGACGTCACACTCAGAGCAGGTGAGGGAGCTGAAAACCTGTTTCATCTTCATCTTTGAACATCAAATGATGCATTTAATCCTCTACTAGTTTACATTATTATAAGCTTTCCTTACAACTCCATCAGCCTGGGGTTCACACCTTTCCTGTAACAACCCCGTCAGACCATCAGTGCTGTAAAACCCAGAGCTCCACACTCAGAACAAAGCAAGCGTTTTTGTCTCATTTTTAGGAATAGATGTGTCATGAGACTCAGTGTATGGAACATTTATCTGAAAAAGTCTGGGAAACTTTCTTATTTCAAGATATAGACAGTTAGAAATCAAGGCCTGAGCTGCTTTTAATTGAAAAAAAAAAAAAATCAGCCTATAAAATCAGGAAAATTAGCACATCCAGTCTCTTAGAATAAGGATAAAGATTGCATCAACAACAAAAAAAAACCTTACAAGCACATTTTTAATTGGCAGATTGTTTTCCTCCCCCTCATTATAAACAGTTCTAGCATTATTTTAAATGAGTAATATCTTAAAATGAGAGGGTTTTCTTTTTGTATTTCCCAGGTTATTATGTCTCACAGTCATGAATTTTAAGTATTTTTTCAAAGAAATACGACAAACACTTGCTTAGTTTTGATTTTTCGCGGTCTAGTAAAGATAGCTTCTGTTGGATCTACCTGGTGAAAAAGAAGTTTCGTAAAAATGCAATCACTTCTAGCTTGTTAAGCTAAATCCAAGCTGTTTCGATACAGGTCTTGGTTTTGTAAGTTGAAATGATCTTCTGTAAGAAGACCTGCAGACGCTGGCTGAAGTTAGTCTACGTCAACATATCTTACTTAGAGATCTGATCTCTCAGAACTCACACCAACAATCCCCATGAAAGTCTTTTCAACCAGAGAATAATACTTCACTCATCTGCACTGGTCTGGTCTCCATGTTTTCATCATGCTGTATTACTGTGATATCTGGAATAAAACCTGACAAAAAGAATTAGCTCTGCATATGTTTTGGCGCCACTGATGAACACAATAAAGCTTGCCTTCCAGATGACAGGAAGAGGCCTGAAAAATACACCATCTTTAAGAAAACATACATTCCAAATACCATCATATCACCTGAGATTCTCACCACAGTGGTGACGGTGAAGATGGTGCCCGCTCTAAAGATGTTTGGATAACAAATTCAGCATCAGTCTCACACAAGAAAGCAACTAATTTCCTCATCCCTTTAAAGCTGATTTACATCTTCGTTTATCAGCAAGGAAACGGCTCAAATGTCACACAATTATTGCTCCAGAAAGCTTCAGTCCTTACGGCTTGACGTCCTCACGTCTCTGGTTGAGTGGTTAAATGTCAGTTTAACCAGACAAGAAAGACACTCAAACCATGAGAAGCTATCCATCATCTTGTTATTTTCATCCAGATAAAGTTTTGTAGCATTAATTGCAGCAACAGCCTCAACAGAACTGAATTTCAACATTTTGTGCCTGAAAAATTAAAACCATTTACTTAGACTGTG
>RPOG01002868.1:0-78424 GCA_008086565.1 Thalassoma bifasciatum
GTGTAAACAGAGAGAGATCAGGAAGTTGTGCAGATGGAAGCAGATTTAAACAACAGATAGTGATCAAAAGCATGCACAGAGTTGGAAAGCATTTAAAAGCGACAGTGGGATTTGTTGCAGAATTCTTCATCTGAATTCTCTAAGGAACTAATTTTATAAGTTTTGAATAAACCAATAACTCTAATCTTCAATGAAATAAACATAAAGATGTTTAACTTTAGGCAGGAAAATCCTCACAAAAAAGAAATGACTGAGGTGCCATCAGTTTTCAGATGTGTACGGAACAAAGATAAGGAAATGATGGAGAGAAAACAGGGAGTGAAAGCAGGAAAGAGGTAAAAAGGTGAAGCAGGAGGTTATAAGTACAGGGGACAATCCTGACAGGGTGACTTTTCCCCCAATTAACCCTCTGCACTCTCATTATCTCGAGCATGGCCTGTGTACTCGCTCGGGGTTACTGCTCTTTAAGGGCCTAGTTAAGGGCAACAGGCCGGATTAGATGCTGCAGGGTTCAGTTGACCTGTTCAGTGGGTTCATGGTTCATAAGGCCACAAGAGGTCATGCTGAAACACACACGTACTGAGGCATGTTTCCTGAACGGGACTTTGACGCAGATCCTTCCCCTTCTGAGTCTGATGATGAAGCGCCTGCAGTTCAAAAACACAAGCATTGCTGGTTACTTCCATCTGATGCATGCTCTCTCTTTGGCTTTAAGTAATGCTGGATATGTCAAGGCTGTTCTGCTGCCTTTATCACAAACTTTACAAGCAAAAACTATATAAAAGCATTCTTACCTTCAATGTAAACCTCAGCTGAGGTGTTATCTGCTCCAAGACTGTTGGAAGCCACGCAGGTGTATCGTCCTGTGTCGTCCTCAAAGGCCTCGGTTATCACCAGAGTGTGCAGGTCACCATCCCTCCAGATCTGAATGTCAGGAGAGGTGTGCAGCTCTCGGCCTTCACAGAACCACCTGGATAAAGGGAGGAAAATCCAAAGGTTAGATTACTTTAAAGCTTTCGAAATGTACAACTCAAAAGTCCACACTGTTAAATGTAACTTGATGTTTCAGCGTAGAAATATGATGTAAAGGGCTGCTTTGAAGTTTTATATTAGGTCAAAAAATACATTTTGTTGTTCTAACACCAACATACCTTACCTTGATTAAACAAAATGTCCTGTTTTAACACTTGCTTGGTTAATTTAGACTTCGCAGTAAACGCCACTTTTTCAGGTAGCTGTTTGAAATAACTTATTTATTTCATCTCAGTTAAACTCTCAGTTTTGTTGAGTGCTGACAGTCAGTCTGTACCATTGAGCCAGTCCACGTCATCACAGAAAATTTCAATGTATAGCAGGCTCTCATATCCACTTCATTCCCTCTTCACTCATGGTGTAACTGTTTATTTACAACTCACAAAGGCATTCTGGGTAAAACTTGAAAGCTGTAGCTTTCAAAAAGCTGAGAGGGGCTGAGGTGATTGTTAAGTTGACATTAATCACTGATTAATTTGACAGATTTTCAAGTTGAAAAATAGTTTGTAGTTGAGATGATGCCAAAGTATAATTAAGTGTTATCACAACAACTTCAATAATCTTTTTTTTATATTGACAAAGAACAATATGCTGGAATAACAAATGTGCAAAACAGTACAAATTAAAGACAGTGCTTTAAAGTATGACCTGTAAATTCTTCTAAATTTAGCCAATACTAATATAAAAAAATTATCATTAGCATACAGGAATCCAGACACTCAGCTGCTTTACAGAGGAAGCAGTCCTAAATTTAATAAGCATGTGTTCACCTTTCTCTTTAGCTAAGTAATATCTCAACTCTTGAGACTTACGAGACATGAGAATTCTCGTAAAGCTGCAAGCTGATATTATGGTTCACACGCAACAGAGATCATTACTGAAATAATAAATTCTTATGAGACAAGCAAGAGCCAAAACTCTTAAATATACCTTTTTCCAAATATGATGGAGGCCTGCCAAGCTCACTTACATCAATAACCACTCATTCACACATTCACACACCCTCAGGGCACGTCTGAGTTTCCATATCTTCCAAACATCAGCCAGCCTGAGGCACTGAGACGCAGTGTTACGGGAAGCAGATACACCCTTTCCCTCCTTCCAATCAGAGGTGTGTATGTGTGTGTGTGTGTGTGTGTGTGTGTGTGTGTGTGTGTGTGTGTGTGTGTGTGTGTGTGTGTGTCTGGGCAGGCGCCTGGGACATGTCCCACCTCCCTGAGGTCTGCTAACTCCAGCTTTGTTCCCTGATCAGACTGAGACCATAAGGTGAAGAGACAGTCCACAGCTCCACACGCTCCTTCTGTTTCATCTTTCTACACAGAGTAATGATTGAGGGAGGATCCCCGAGCACCATTTCACCACATCAAAGACAGGATTGAACAGCAGGGGTCACGTTGCCAATGATCTAAACACACATGAACTGACCTCACTGTCAGGTTTTATGGTGATCTTTGCTTAGCAATGCTGATGTCCTTTCTGCTATTCAGAGTGAGCCATGACACATTAAATCAAGATCCCACACTCCTCTGATTAAACACTGTCATCCAGTCCCCAAAGGGTCTGTGGTCCTCAAACTCAAAGTATCAACCTCTGCATCACCAAAACATCAGTGTAACATCTTGAAGACCCTGCAGCTGATTTAGCAATAGTAAATATGCCATTTCTTTAAAGTTGGGATAGTTTGATGAGCTCATGGATCACTTTTTTAGTTGTGAAATAGTAATCAACAGTTTTTCAGTAACAGAAAGTGGTTATAAGGGGATGCAAAGGCAAAGTGCAGCAACTAAAAAGCTGTTAAATGTGTTGAATAGAGAAGTACGCTGTAGGTAGATCAGTGTAAATGGACTCATGTGACTCCCTGATTTTCTTGGGCTGATTTTCCCCCTTCAATTTGCATAATGAAAATCAATTTTAAAATAAGGAACATTCATTAAACTATATTAAATACTAAAACAAGATGGAAAACAGGTAGAATATGTTGTAAACATTAGGAACAGCTTCATCTTTGTTGAACTTTATCAATCACATATTTTGTTATAGTTTTGAAGTTGTGTCACTCTGCAGTCCGCAAGCAGGGGAGGAGCAAGACATGGTCTGCATGTGGACTGTAGTGTCTCCCAGTAACCATAGATGCCTGTCTGTAAAGAATTCAGGGGGAAAATATACAGGCGAACAAACCCAGAATATAATATATCAGCCAGCCAATATATCAGTCTGCCCTTAGTTTAAAATTGGTACCATGATGTGAACTATGACCCCAAAAATGATAATTCAGCACTTTTGTTTGAGGAGAATAAAATTCAAATTTTTTAAAATAATTTTTAGGGATTTTGATGCAGAAACCAACCCTCAGATGTAGATCTTGACTCTTTTCTGGCAACCTTGCTTGTGCAGTCACAGCAGTTGGGGGTGCTGCGACACTAACTCTACTCAATCTTTGACATCCTGGGAGCATGTACTCTCCCTTTGTGCCTCCAGACTAAGATGCTGAGTGTGAGCGTCAGGCTGACACTGTACATTCTCTTAACACTCTAATAAAAGAAAGGGCACATACTGTAGTCACCTCCTGACCTTCCCTATGACAGAAGGAGGGGCAGGAATTCCCCAAAACGCTGGAAGAACAGCTGCTCTGCCCGCCCAGAGCGCTGACCTGAGGACACCCAGCTATCTTAGAGCACTCTTAATAAATTCCCAACATCCTGCTGCATCAGCTATGAACAGGATTTTAAACACTCGACTGTGTCCGTCAAACAGCGAGCTAACTCATGTTCCAGAGAGCAATCCGTCAGCCAAAACATCCAGACAACGCTTCATTCTCAAGGATTCACACCTCACAGACGGGGAGCAGACACAGACAGGGAAAGTGAATATGAGTACGAGGAGGACACGAACGGGAGGTGAATGAGCATGAGTCACGCTGGGTCAGACAGGAAAAATTATACGCTCTGTCATTGTTGAGACGGATCCCACCGAGCGATTCATCAGGAGCAGTGACAGGTGGGGCAGTGCAGAGTGTTATTACTCTGTCTTTGTTTACAGGATCCTGAGAGCTGAATATAATGCATTTCAAGAAAAAACAGGCAATAATAAACAGAAGTGGCATTATAAAGCCTACAACCTCAGATGTTATCTTGGAAAAGCTGACTCTGGCTGACTTCTACTCAAAACCAGATAAACCAAGCGTTAAGGTGAAACTAAGATCAAGGTTAAGCCCCTGGAAAGAAGGCTGAAGCCTCCACCTGTTTGTCAAACCAGCAGCACTCTAGTTACCTGTAAACTAAATATAAATGAATCATAAAATCATCAAAAGGCACAAGTTTTGTTGTAGCTTGAGAAAAATAAAAGAACAAAAATGGGTATTCTAATTACATAAGATCTGTGTTGGGGCTTTCTTTGAGCTTTTGCCAGCAGCTCCAAGTGGACACTTCATGAACTACAGTTTTTGCACTTTCACTTTGGCTTCATCACCTGTGCAAGAATTGTTCTGCACACCAAGGCCCCTTTACATGTCAATGTTTCACAACGTTCCACCCAAAATTACAAAAAGTACGGAGGGGAAAAAATTCTGCATTTACATGGAAATGCTGAGGAACTGAAAACGCTGTAGTATGCATGACGGGCTGTAGATGGCGATGTAACTGTACAAAACAATGATTTAGAGGCTGAATTTTAAATGGATTAATCATGTGATGTACATATTGAATGTTTGTTGAAAGGCAGTCCCCTGCCATGCCACAATGAAAATGTAATGCCCCAAACAGAGCATGATGTAGGGCATTTCCACTGAGAGCTCCAGCTTGCTGTTTGCAAAGCAATGGTGAAATGGCATGTCAGAGCCAATTTCAAAAGTTTGTGCTTTAGGTCGTAGGAGCACTGTCTACGTGTAAACAAGAGGCTGAAATGCAACAATACTTTTGCATTTCAGCCTAAAACAGTTGTTGTGTAAACAAGTGCTGTGCTAAGGCAGGCCAAGAGCAGAAAAAAGGATATGAGTTTGTGATTAAACAGTAATCACTGTTTCACGTGTGATGCTTGGCTCTTTACTGCGTGTCATTCCTCTCTTTTCCCAATTTCAAACTCTATCCAATGTCTCAATGTCCAAATAAAGGAATAAAATCCAACAGATTAAGCTGAAGAAAAGCGTATCAGTTGAGCTCTGAGACCACTATACTAATCTAATGGTACGACAAACCCTCTAAGTACTTCCCTTGTGTCATCCTCCGACAACGTGGAACGACGAAAACGTCTCGGCTCTGTTACAGGATCAAACATTAGTGTGTGAAACAGTAGGAAACAGATTGTGACATGAGACTAATGAGGACTTGTTCATGGCACGAGGAGGGACACCTCATCCACCAGAGTGTCACCCCTCAAGGCAGCAGAGAGCGAGTCTTCTGCCACGCTTCAAACACCTCAGCAGCAGCTCTCTTTGCTTGAAGCACAAAGAGAGAGAGGAAGAGTGAGGGGATAGGACAGCACATGCACTCAGTGTAACAGGACCTTATTATATGAAACAGGCCAAAGTCTTTGATTCAAAACTGACAGCAGCTGCATAATCGGTATGAAAAGCTGATTGTCTAAGCAAACCAATATGTCTGTGTGGTTTGGAAATCCATTTTTCTGGATTAGAGTCAACTCGTCTGGGCGGCTGCCATGTCTGCCGGGGATTTGTCTGGAAAACTCAGGTTTCTTTAGTTACTCAAACCTCACTACTTTCTTTTAAGTCATTCAGTGCATAAATCAAAATAGTTCATTTTGAATCTTTGAGCCATGTGCTATGAGATCAATGAGGTGAAGTGAACTTTTATTGAGCTGCGTTCAACACAGAAAACGCACAGAAAATCCTTTGGAAAGCATGTGACATCATTGACTCTAATGAAGGGGGATGTTGGAGCTGTTAGAGGTAATGTAAGCGTGTGTGTAACTATAAGGAACAGGGTCCAACAAACAGCAGGGGGATATGATTTCAGCAGGGTGGCCTGAATCAGTCCAGACACCATGAAGAGAAACAAGGCTCCTTCATGCAGCTACATGTGAAGTAAACCCCGAATTAGAGATGTAATTCAGACAACCGGCCTTGTTTCAATTAAATGGCTTCAGTAGTTTTCCATTCTGGTTACTGCTCAGAGAAAGCCATTCTAGGTGAATTTACACACACACAGCAGTTTGTGTGAGTGTGTGTGTTTAAATAAAGGAAATGTAAATATACGTTGGAGACTGAACAGAGAACTGAACTCATCTGCTTGTGCTCCTCAGGGGTTCACTAAGGAAACAAGAGCCATCAACAACAAGCAAGCACAACAATAAAAGCCTGTATTAATCAACCTTAATGATCTACTATTATGCATAATTACTGAGAGGACTCATTTGGAGACAGACGGTAATGTTTATTTAATCCTCTCTCTAATTCATGGGAATGTACCAAACATGGTGCTGGAGGCCTGAACAGCAGGGGGGAGGGGGCTGGACTTTGTTGAGTCACTTCAGCTGTTTCTCACATGCACTTTGGAAAATTTATGGAAAATTTAGGAGCTCTGCCTCTGAAAAAGATGATATACTATTTACACATGCAACTTAACAGGACATAACAAGACAGGACATAACTTTAAAGAGGGGTGTTCTGCTTTCCCAGCGCTGGTTATTGTTACTAAATGTGTGGAGATTTTAAAACAATGACTTCCTCATACGTTGTGAAAATCTCCTTTAAAGTAGCTCTTTCATGGTTTCCATAGATGAGTGTAAAAATCTTAAGTCAAGTTTCAAAAATTTAAAAAGCCTCAAAATGTCTCAAAAATCTGTATTTTTATCTGAAGATATGATTTTCTGTATTCTTTCTTCGTGGATTTACTTGTTAAGGTAACTTCACAGAATACAATGATGTATTTGTGTTTGGATATAAAATTCTTTTGTTGATGTAAAACACGGTTTTGTTTTAAAAGTGAACAACACCGCTGGTCAATCTTTATGTCTGAACTTAACATAGCTGTGGGTGACTTCATTCATTACATTACCAAAGACAGATTACAGTTAATAAACCAACATTTGTCTTTTGTTAGAATTAATCACCTGTATGGATGGACACCTTTCACTTTTGAACTGATACAAAAATAATGCTGGTGCGAGAGAATCTGTACCAGTGCTCAACACTTTTGTGTGTATTTATGCGGCAATAAATGTGAATTTGTTTGATAACAAAATCTCAAAATATTTCAATTAAACATATTTTTTCTTATCATAAAAAACTTAAACAATTTTTTTTCTTAGTAATGCACCAATTAAAACCCAGCTCCACATGCTCCATGCCCATGTTAAACATGGAAAATAACCTACTCTTCACAGTCACAAGGATGCATTTAGGGACTGAAACATGATACTGCTTAATTTAACGTGAATCAGTACTTGGTATTGCTGATGGGATTTGGTCGGACCCCATGAAAGTAGAGAATTTGGTATCCACCTGTCACCTGCACCTGAAGCTAATAACCAGCTAAGCCTCATGACAGCAAAGTACTTCAAATAGTTTTTGAACTTTGGATTTATGGATAAATATTCCTTACCTGTGTGTTCTGGCGTAAAAAAACAGTATTCATTTTCTGTCTCTGAGGACTTCAAAAAGTCCCAAATTTGATTTTTTGAAAGTGTGCAAAAATCCTGCTTCAAACCGACAGAGCAACAACAGAAATCTTAAGTGTATTGGATTTCATTTGATCACGTCCCCTTCTTTGTTTAGCACAGCATGGTAACTGAAAAACAGCAACACGCTGACCAGCCGTGGTTTCATGTGTAGGGGAAGCAGGGTGTGTTAGAAAAGCAGTCACTCGACACTTTGAGAAAATTTAGTGAAGGTACAAATTTCTTGGCAGAAAGCAGCTTTACCACCCATTTCCTCTTCACACAATACGATTATAAAACACAACTATGCAGAGTATGCATGCTAAAGAGCTTAATATCAATAACCTCACCTCTTCATGCTTCTCCCACCCTACAGGCTCACAGCCAAGATAGTGACTAAACATCCCACCCTTCCACTGAACCAGCCGGTCACTGGTGCTTTGAATAGAGATAGCATGTGAGAAAGAAATTTACACAACTCATTTAAGACGATCGATGCCAGATGATGCTTGGAGACTCATCAGATGGATGGTTTCCGTTTTATGAGGCTCCCTGCCTGCACTAACCTTTTCACATTCAGAGGTAGAGGAGAAGCAGAGCCTCCAGAGCGCGTCTCCTCATCTGACCCTGTTGTTATTTGCTGCTGTTGATGGAAAATTTCATGAAGCAAAGCTCAGTTTCACCACAAACCCAAACTAGAGGAGGCCAGAGTACAGAGAAAAAGACAGGAGGAGGGTTCGTTTAGAAAAAAAAATGACCTTCAGAGGATGCAGGAGCGACAAAAACTGGAAGAAACACTCCCACAAGTCAATTACAAATTCAGTATGGCCTATAACAAATGGGCACACACAAAGTAAACTTCCTGACCTGTGTTTGTCTTCATTTTTACTCCCAAGTTGCTCGTGGTGTTCAGTTTCGAGGCTGCTGACCACAGAAGGCAACCGAAGTGCAACTGGACAAGAAGAGCGGCACCAAGGCTGTCTTTATCCCTAATTACAAACTACAATAGAGGTCAACTGAAACTGCCCAAACTTTATAGCAAGCAAGCAGCAATGTTGGTTTTATTATCCAGGACAGAAAAAAATCTTCTAATTCATCCAAACTCATGATGGAAAGCATATTGGATTTCCCCTTTCCCACACAAGCTGACTGAAACCAACGGTGAGTGTGGCTCGACAAGGCTCAGAGAAAAAACTTAAAAGCATAAAATCATTAAAAGCTGCAAAATGCTCATTTTCATAACAGCACCCTTTTGTTCAGTCATTTTCCATAATGAATTATACATGACTCTACAGGTATGCAGTGGTACCAATATTGGATCCACTAGATGTATAATTACGGGTTTGAATAATCCCATCATTACACACTGAAGAGTCAAAAATGCCAAAAACAGAGAGCTGATGTGTTTGAGTGAAAAGGCAGAAAGAGGGAAAATCTCTCAGGGTAGTGTTGACTAATGTTCTCATTTTTGATATCAGCAGTTTTGCATCATCAATTCAATCATTTGTTTATCTTGTTTTCCATGAGTCACACCTGAGCAGCAACAGGATGAACATCTCAGCGTTTGGTTATCAAGTTTGCCTCTCACCAAGGAAATAATGTTTCTACATCTCCTTGTTTTTCAGACAAATTTCCAGTACACCTGATTTGGAATGGGTCAGTCATGTAAGGAAAGAGATTTAAAGGGGGGACACCAAGGCGTTCCCCAGCTAGCCAAGAGAGATGCAATCTCTCCATAGTGTCCTGGATCTACCCCAGGTCTCCTCCCTGATGGGCATGCCCGGAACACCTCACCGGGGGGGGGGTCCTGGAGGCATCCACACAAGATACCCCAACCATCTCATCTGGCTCCTCACGATACAAAGGGGCAGCACCAGATACCTCTCTCAGATGTCAGAGCTCTGAACGCTTTGGTTCAGTGGCTCAGTGGTAAAGTCATTTCATTTGGAAGGCTGTGGGCTTGATTCCAGCTTCTGCAGTCATAAGTGTCACATAAGTGTCTTTGAGCAAGACACTTAACCCGATGTGTATGAATGTGTCAGTTAAAACTGATGGATCCTTGTAATAGAAGTCTTTGCCATCAGAAAGACTAGAAAAGCGATAGATAAGTACTTGTCTATTTACCATTTATCTCTAAGGCTGGGCCTGGAAACGCTGCAGAGAAAGCTCAGTCCAGCTGCTTATATTCACAATCTTCTTCTTTTGGTCACTACCCATCAGCCATGGGTGAGAGTTTGACCAGTAAATTGACAGCCTTGCCTCCTGACTCAACTCCTCTTCACCAGACTAGTATAGCATCCACAACACCTTCCTAAAGTCGACGCCACCCTGATCTGGCTGCAAATCCTCTACTCCATTTTCCCCACCTTTAAGACTCCAAGATGCTTAAACTCTGCCACTTGGGGCAAAGACTCTTTCTAGACCTGGGGCAAACAGTCCACCCTTTTTCGGCTGAACAATAGCCTCAGACAGGCCACACTCTGTCACAAATCACCTCAGTGTGAGCTGCAGATCAGTGCTGAATGAGGCCAATAGGACCACATCACCTGCATAGTACGAGCATAGTTGAGATCCTAAGACCCCAAACCTGACTCCTTTGGCTGCGTGGTTACACCCTGGAACCCTGCCCTCACTAATTTTTTTAAGTTTGTTTAAATTAATGCATAATCACCTGAAAATAAACTCAATTCCATTTCAGCTAACACAGGCTAGTGATACCAGACAATTTCAAACCATTTTACACCCGTCAAATTTATGTTCTCCTTACTCCATCATGAGAAAGAACTGTTTGGGGTGTGAAGTTCATTTTGAAGTCATGAACTTATGGTAGTTGATTTGACTGACAGATGGGCACCCTGTAGCTGCCTGCAAAGAGACTGATGGCCTGTCTCGTTTACCCATCCTTATACGAAACAAAGTTTGGTTCAGTGAAGTATTTCTAATATTCCCAATACAAAAGGCTGAAGAACTCTCTATCAGCAACAAATGGGTGCCCTCACAGACAGCGTCCATGCGATTATGATTTACCTGAGCTTTAGCCCTAACAAGTGGTTGGCTTGCTACATTTCAGACACAATACATGACCTGTCTTTTACCTCAAACATGAGTCGCATCATCTCGATGTGAAGTTTTACCCTGAAGTGGCCAAAAATCTGGCCAGTGCTGGGTCACTCCCTCAGATTGATTTCATATTCCTAAGCGTGTTTATTTTCTGGATTAAGCAACAATTCACTGAAGATGTAAAAATTCTATACAGTTGCATCAGTTTGTTTAACAGTTGTTGTCCGCAGAACAGGAAATATTAACATTCCACATTTGTGATGGAGCTGAGTTTAAGCGTATTGCTTATAAACACATGCAGCAACAACTGTCTTGATTAAAGATGATACATGCAGGAATCCAGATTAATGGCGCAGCAGGAGCCATCTGATGATGGAGAGCTCTGTTAGTGTGGAGACCAGGATCAGAGGGGTCAGAGGTCAGTGGAATATTCCGGACAGCAGACAGCTGCAGATGACAGTTGGAGCTCTGACCGGAAGCAACCGAGGAGACGTTTCGCCGAGGAATTTTAACCAATGAGGAGGGGCCAGGATGTACTGTGAAGACCCCTCAGATTTGACCATCAACAGACAGCGTTCAGTGATGCATTAAAGAAGAGCAGAGCTTAGAGACGGTGAGCCAAGAGGACAAATGGTTCACAGTGAATCATCACGGGTGAATGTGGAAACTGAGTTTGTGGAAACTTTAGTTTCTTTTACAAACTATTATAAATACTTCATAAAATCATGCTTTCAGTACAGGTCCTGCTATTTTAATCATAAGAATTTTACTTGATTTGTCAGCACATGAAGGCATTGGAGAATTATGTGTGTAAGTGTGTGTGTGTGTGTGTGTGTGTGAGAGAGAGAGAGAGAGGTGGAGTGAGAGAGGAGACTGAGCTAAAATAGTGACAGACATAGACAGCAGCTGAGCTACAAATACACACATCTCGGCACTAACGTGGATGCCTCCATTGCTTTCATACAATAATACACTTGCAAACACACACATCACACACACACACATTTACATGTACTCAAAACATGGGAACAGGGTAAAGTTCTGCCTGAAGATTTTTCTTTTCTCGTTCACAGCAAAAACATGACCTGTTCAGAGATTCATTCATTAACCAACAAAAACTGAGTCCATAAGATGATAGGTAAGAGAGAAATGCCACGTTTCTGAAGTAAAGAATATGAATTAAATGTCATCTGAAAATCAAAAATCAGAAATCCCACCACATGATTATTCTGCCATCCTGAGTTTTTCCAAAGCCTGTTAATCTCCTGTTTCAGAAAATCCATCACTTTAGCTTGACTTTCACCACCTAAAAACTTTCCTCAGTTAGACAAATATTCAGATTATGACGTACCTGCTCCTACTTCTGCTTCCTGTGAGTTAAACCAACGTCAGCACAGATATCCTAGAGCAGAGATTTCACGTTGAGCTTCACCTCCTGACAGCATGACACACTCTGAGCGACTGACACTCTCTAACACCAGGACTGCCACTCTGAGTCACACACACACAGCCAGACAGACAGACACACACAGACACACATACACACAAAGCTCGGACTGAGCAGCGGGGTTGAGAGGGAGGGAGCGGCCCCCAAACTGCCAAATTCCACACAAGACAGAAAGACAGGAATTACACATTTAAGATCCATTTAAATGACAAAAACTGCTTCATTGCTTCCCACACAGAGTGCATTTGTGTGATTCCAGTGGTCGCTTAAACTGTGTCCATGTTTTCACTTGACTAAAATAAGAATAAACCATACAGCCTGCATAGTATGGAAAAAAAAGTCTTATCCCACTTTTAGAGCTGTGATATAAACACAAGAAATTACCCAATATATAAATCAGCAAGAGCAAGAGCTCACAATTTTTGTGTCCACCTATATTTTTATGTCTTACAATAACTGTGTGCAACATACCTCCACTGAATCAAAGATAACTTCAAAAGCAGCTGTTATCATGAATTAATAGTAGCTTAGTAACTGGAAATTTTCAGTGGAATGCACCGATCACAAACGCTTTTAGATGATTATCAAATACCAAACCAATGAAGAGGGTTTTACACATTAATAAAAAAAAAGACTAAACCAGATGAAACTAAAAATGCATGCCACAGGAATTCTTCTAGGGTTCAATAGCTGTTATAAACTCAATATCCACTGACACGTTTAGCTGAAGGTCTCCACTTTAAAGGGTCACTCTACTAACTGTAACACCAGTAGCTGACAGAGACACATTTATACTTTTAGGCTCAAAGAAAAACATTGTTTCAGAGTTAACCAAGTCAGTCACAGCTCAGTGTTTTATTACTATTATGGATAGCAGGTAAAAAGGAAAATACCACAATATTCTACAATACCACAAAATACTCTACCAATCAGAAACTCTCACTATTGCAGGCTCCGCCCCCCCTGAAAGTTTCTGAACCTTTGGAAAGTAAAACCTCCTGAGCTGGATTTTTTCATGGTGACCGATAAACTACCCAGAAACTAAACTCAGATCCTGATTCCTTTGTTTGAAACAGAGTTCCTCAAAAGGTCCCTTGTTCTTCGGGAGGCTTCCTACAGGCCAAAAGCATCATAAATAACATGCAAACATGCAAACATGGCTGTTATTTCAGTAATCATGACTCCATCAAACAATCAAATTCTGAGTAAAAAGTACTGCGCGTGTACACTGACAGATTTTTCTGGTGCATTGCAATAGAGTCAGACTTTGTTATAATTCTTTTGCACATGTAAATGTGGCATTAATGATATAATAATGATTCTGTATAGCTCAGATTTACATAGTTGGTACAATTAATGCAACTCTTCCCCCTGCAAGCTTCAAACATAAAAACATCCCCTGATAGGCCACCACAATTCACATGCACATTCATGGATTTTCTAGATCTTTCTTTGCAGCATCCATCTCTCAAACAAACAACGCAGGTTTACAGCTCCCATATGAGTCCAGCCCACAGTCTGCTGACCATCAAAAGCACCACAGTGAACCCTGGGATCCAGCCAAATGACCCAGTCCCCATGGAAACCTCCGGTGCCCTGTGTGTGCTGCAGGAGCAGGGAGGAAATCCTGGAAATCAAACATGACACTGCGATGGTGTGCACTCCAGTGGTGTAAAAAATAGGGTGCATTAAATACTCTGATAAAACCCACATGCCAGAACAGAGCAGGCCACTTAAAAAGCCCTGTTGGGCCTGAACAGAAATAGCTCGCTTAAGTCAGGATCTAAATAGACCACTTTGAGTTGGCAGCACCTGGTAAGTCGAAGACAAATGGCCTTGGCTACTGTGTCTGCAAACACACACTAATATATGGACACACATACACACACACACACACACACGCACACACCACACACCACACACACACACACGGCTTAAGACTGTGGCATAGTCACAAACCCTCTGAGTGTTGAATTTACCCAGGTCAGCAGATATAAATCCAGTACCTGTGGTGTGTTTAGAGTCAAAGGGCTGATGTATGATACACAGTCCACAGCAGAATGAATGGGTGTGGTGTGTTTGTCTCTCCGCGGGGGCTCCCTTCAGGCTTTAACAGACACAGAGCTGGGATATTTTGGTCGCTGTCAATGTAGAGCCTGAGGACTGACCGCTGGGACAAAGCAGATGGGATTATTTGTGGTGCTTGTTACTAGGTCTGCTCTCCATCTGTGAGATGATTCAACGTAAAAATAAAAACCCTCAACGACGACAAGATGAGATATGACATGGTTCACATCGCTTCTCTGGAATAAAAAATTAAGTCTCAAAATAGAGGGTGACAAATCAGGATCTTACGAACAACTATATATTATTATTTAACTTCTGGGTTTCTACTTCTTACAGCAAGGTGTAAATCTGGAACAAACAAACTGTACTTGGTCACACACTGGTCTTGTGACCTATGGGTTATTATTGATATCTGTACTGTATGCACTTGAAAATTTAATAATAACAGTAGGACCTGAAATATGAATCAGACAGTTCAAATTTTATGTGGCTCACTGCTGTCAACAGCTAATAATAAAAACTGGAAACTTCCATGTCTTGGCCTTCAACATAAAAGCCTCCATTTGCTGAGACACTACAAAAAACTTGATCATGATGAAAGTAGTGACTAAATTGAAAACAGAGTATCGTGATTTTTTATCTGCTTCCCACTTTACAAACCACATTTTTTCCTGGTTAACTAGCCCTCTAGAGGCTTGTTGGGGGGCAGACATTGATATTTGTGATCTCATACTATTTATTAGAACAAAATGTTCAGATCAGTTTACAGATAGATTCAGGAATTTAACAACATATGCATATGTAGCAGTTTAAAAATCTGCACGTTTAAGGTGAAGTATGCAGGATTTTTCAATACGTTTTGATTATTCATTTGAATTCAACATCCAAACTCATCTGCTCCTTCATGGTTCAGCGTCAGCTGCTGCTCATGCTCATTGCCACCTACCGTAGCTTATAGCGTGGCTGACAGTCTTAGCTTCAAAACACAGGACCAGTACACAGGACTTCCTGCAGGTAAATGAAATACGCTGCAAATATTGTATCATTCTTTTTCTGTGTTACAGCTGCTATTGTAGCTGGTCAGGAGAGCGTCTCCCACTCACTATCATCAACACACAAAGTCACTTGCACACTTGGTGATTGGCTCATCATCGCCCATAACAACTCCTGCTCTCTTCCCAGAAACATCCCAAGTAAATATAACATCAACAAAACAGCTGAGGGAGGGGTCTATAAGGGGGTGAGGCAGACACTGACACGTGGCCCGTAGATGACGATTGAGCAGGATTGTTCCTGTAAAAGTTAACATTTCATTTTTGGGAAAATCCTGCATACTTAACTTTTGAGAATGAACAACCAGCTTTCTTACTTTATATCTATGTTGAACTAAGGGAGATCATAATTCCTCCTCCTTAACTTAAAACAAAAAGAGAAAAACTAGTGAGAAGGCCACCACACAATGGTTGTGGATAAACGTTCAGTTACTTTGCTAATTAAACATTGAACTATATAGAAAGCATATTTCATAGTCATTAATTCATTGAGAGGTTTGAACCCCAGGGGAGAGATAAACAAAGAATTGCCCAGTAGTTGGTCTGCTTGATGATATTGGTGCTAGTGTTCATGACTTGATCGAAGATCTTAAATTTAATTCACTTATTCAATAAACTTCACGTCTTGTTCCCCTGCACTTTAGCTCTGGTATGTTCTGTTGCATACAAACAAGATCTCACTGTTTCTCTGGAATGATAATGCTGAATATTGTGGGTCATGATCTAAAATGTTGACCTTACACGGGCAGATAAAAGGAGCAGTACACCTTATGACATCTAGTCTCAGTTGCAAAGAGTGTAACAAAGTTCTTTTATCCTAATTCTTCTGGTGTGTGAAAAAAGCTGCTCCCATTTGTAGCGATAACATCATGAAAAGCGCTGTACTTCCCCTAAGTGGCTATAAAACACTGGATAACAAGAGGAAGGTCTTTTACAGTCTCTGGATGTTCCCGTTAATTGCTGAATGACTGACAACAGCCCTCACCGCTTTGTCTGGTTGGCAACCTCCTGGGGAGAGGAAATTAAAACCCAAAAATGAGGGACATGTGCAGATGGAAACCAAAATATGAGTCAACAAGAATAAAGAGATTCCTCTGTTGAAGCAACATGCTGGGTTTATTAGCATAAAAACAGGTGCACATGCACTCTGAACAGCATGTGCAAACACTTACACAGGCTCACACAAATGCAGAAGCGTTCCCACCACAAACAACCAAACATTCATGTGTCCTCAATCAGACACCCACTTCCACATCATAATAACTCACTGTTCAAAAAAGGTCTTTCAAGGGTCAGTTGACATCACAAAATTTGGGCACACGTTGTCAGGACAACTTCTGTTTTCGCTCCAAGGAGATGAAACGACACGAACAAAAACAGAGACTTTGTCCTCTCATGATGTCATACTGTAAGTGCAATAAATCCTCCCCATACTGTCAAATAAATCCAGCATGAAACCAACAAAAGCAACATCCAGAAGGGCCCTAAATTAAACATATCAGCCATATGAAATAAATAGAGCCACATATTTAAAAGCAATAAGAAACCTCTTCAATAAAGACAGAACAGCTGGAAAACATGATCAGACATCTCCCCTATGTCTGAGACCAGTTTTTGTTCAAACTATTCATGGGTATGACTTTCATATGGCTGACTGGAGTGGGATGAAGTTTTGTTTCTTGGGGAATTTTGGGCCTATTTCAACACAAATCTTTCCTCAAACATGCAAGCAGAAGTATAGATACTCATATTTACTCTGTTAGAGGATGTTTACATGAGACGCTGTGCCTCAGATATCATCAATTTACCATTTTTTTTTAACTTCTTCCACAACCACAACCATCGATCTTCCTGCCACTAAGTAATTACAGCCAGAGACAAACCACATAACAGTTTGTGTCAGCGCTCACTTTAGGTATGTATCATAACTTTCTGGGAACAACAATTAGCTGGAGTTAATGCAATAGCTGCTGAACCGCAGAGCAGATCTGTGGTCGTGTGTTTTTCTGATCATTTCTCTCAGTCTTTTGTTCCACTTTAACAAACCAGGTGATATTTCAGGCTTTTTATACAAAGGCAACCAATCATTTCAGGCCACCTGTTGGCCAAACAAGTACAACAGAGGGGAAATAAAGCATTTGATCCCCCTTCAGTCAACCCACAAACTTTCCACAAACATGCAAACACATGAGCATACAAAATATCTGCTTGCATGACGACCTGACCACCTTTCCTGTTGTGTGGGTGAGCACTGCACGCAACCCCAAACCCAAAATCCCAGTCAGTAAATATTGTCATTTTTGAAGTCAGTCTGAGGTATTTTCTGACTTTTGTTCATATATATTTTAGAGTTTAAATGACTTATAGATTTTTAAAAAAAGTAAGATATTGTTCCAGTATGGTCAGCAGAATATGTTGTTGATGGCTTCAAAGAAGTTTCTGCATGAAAATGTCTGAAATCAAAGTACTTCTGATAGTATACCAGTATTTCCTGAAAGCATATATCAAACAGCAGATTCCTCCAGCTGCAGTTTTTTCTTCAAAGAGGGAGTATTATGCTTTCCTATATGCTAAAGACAGATATAAAGAAACAATGCTGGATCTTTCTGATAAAGTTGTGTCGCTTTTCAAAGTGCAACAAATTCACATGGTGTGGAAATCTCTAAATCTGTCTTCAAATGGCTCAAAATGGTCTGTTCAAAAAAAGAAAAAACAGGATTTTCATAGATTTTCACAAGTTTTCATGAGGTTTGCTGAAATGAAGAGGTCATCACATAAAAATCTCTTAACTGGTTTGTGACACGTATGAGGGTTGGCTGTTATTGTCAGACCAGTAGAAGAAACTGAGCCTCCAACGTGGCAAAAATAAAAGTCAAAATCTCTTCTTACACAAAAAAGATGCTCAAAAACTTAAAAACATTTTGCCCTTTCTGGCTATTGGGCCTCTAAATATCTTAAAAATAAAATCCCACAGTTCCCCATAAAGGGTGGAGAGATGATGAGCAACACAATGATAAGACACTTTCCAAAGTGTCTGCACATGAGTCTGTCCTTACACTGCAGTGCAGACCCTGTAATTGTGCTGTGTTGAGGACTGAAAATGATGAGAAATTACTGAAAACTACTGCCAGCATAATACCAGAGGAGATAAACGGCTCCAGAGGCAACAGGCTGGTGTTACTGCAGTCAGGAGTTGAACTCTGTGACTTCTCCTCCTCCATGCTTCGAATTTATAGACCAAAATCTGGGCTCTGATCAGACACACATGAGCCAGACATAGAGCATATTCCTCAGTCCCTCCTCTTGTTTCCACCGTGTGAAACAGAAACCTGCAGACCCCCCACTCTAACCGTCTCATCAGATGACATCAGGAGAATCAGAGCTGGAGTAAAAGGAGGACAGGTCTGGATATTTTATTTAGGCGAAACGCAGAAAACAAACATGGAGAGACGGAGAAGTTAAGATGGATATCTAGAGTCTCCTGGTGAGACAGTTTAATATTCACACAGCTGTTATCCTGTCACATGTACATGGGAAGGAAGACTTGAGCTTGTTTTTATGAGTCCCATTTGACCTCTTGCCTGCTTGTAAAACAAGAATCCCCACACGGCCTCAGCTAGATACTAGTCGAACATTTTACTGCTTTTTAGGGGGTTCAGGTATAGGCTATATATTACATTTGGACTATTTTTTTCACATGTGTGTGATCTAATGGACCTGATGTCACACAAGTCTTGGATTAGATCCATGGTATTACATCACCAACGAGCTGCTAAACAAGCTGTAACCCCAAGAGAGAAATGTCCCTGATGAAAGTATGTCCTCCATTGGCTCCCAGAGGTTCACATTGTTGTTGTATGTGTCTGCAGACATTACTTACAAGATCCTCATAGAGCTGGATAAATCTCAAAAACAATAACAGCTGCTGCTTCTGCTTTCAGAAACATCTTACCCCTTAAAGCTGGGGTACTCTGCCATTTTCTAAGCAAGGCTGTGAAGAAAATACTTGATAAAACTTCTAAATAAGAGCATGTTTTCAAACCTCTGCTTGTTCCTATGTTGTAGAAATTTCTGAATCTTTCTGTTCACTGCCTAAAATGGCTGGTGCTAAAAAATGGCACCAGATCTTCACAAGACTTGCTGAAATGATGAGGTCAATACTTGAGGATCTCCTGGTTCATGACGTATTGGATGGGCGGGCCTCAAACATGAAGGTCTGCCCTTAGCTCTGTACCCAAAAGGCCTCCAGAGGACTGACCAATCAGACGAAAGGTGGAGTGGGGAGCCTTAAAGAGACAACAGCTAAAGCAAAGCATTTCAGATGGAGGTTGAGATAAGGGTTTAAAAAAAATGGATTAATAAAAACTATGTAAGAAAAATGGTTTTGAGTTTGAAATCATGCAAAGCTACTGTGGGTTACCAGAGAGACAGTATGAAGCCTAACAAAAGCAGAAAATCACCTCACTTTAACCTTGGTCAAACTTTCTTAAAAACAAAAACATGATAAAAGTAGACTCCAGGTTTAAAAACATTACAGTTATTTCTAATGTCATGGGGGAGTTGGTTTCTATTTCTATGCAGACAGAAACTCTCAAGGCACACTGCACTAAATTCCACCACTTTAATTTTGTCAGAGATATATAATCGAATCGGGCACAACATCAAACACTTTTCTTTGGCAGTCACGCAGGAATCCAAAATTCAGGAAAAATAAGAGCTTGAAATATCTCATCAAAAGGCAGATTACTGTAAGCTGAATCTAATGGCCATGCCTTATCAAGCATGATGAATAGCAGAGAGTTGTTTAACAGGTGAACAGAGGAATGTAACTCTCTGCTTACTGTTCATAGCCCAGCTGTGGAGCAGACCCTGAAGCCCACACGACTCAAAGCTACAAACCTTTAATGTGGGACACAGAATCAGAGTCTCTGAGGACAACTGGAGGCTCTGCTACGAGGAATGTTACAGAACTGAAACATATTAAAGTATTCATGATAATCAAATATTCATTTTAAAGTCATTTTTAGCCTATAAAGACACTCAATATAAAGGGTTAAAACACATTTGTGTAATTTCAGGGGACTTTTATCATCACACATGCAGGTTTTTTTTCACCTGAACAGATAAATCTCTATGTCTTACGAGTTAAGGCTGTTAATTCATGCAACTGTCTGCATTTTTAGTGTTTACTTACAGTTTTTGTTTTTGACCCTGACAGGATTAAATTGTTTTTGATATGTATTAAATACAGAAAAGATTTTCTTCTGATATTTTGTTCTGGTAAAAGTAAACGGTATTTTTTCAAGATGTTATGTTTCTATCATGAAATCTGCAAGACTCCTTCAAAATAAGATGCTGATGAATAGTTCAACAAACTACAAATATTGGACTATAGACACTCATCCAAGCATTTTATTTACTATTTCCTTTCAATATTAGTTACTTCATTTTAGTGGTTTTCTCATTAATTCATTCTGAATTCAATCTAAACTCTAATCCCTTGATTTATAAATAGCACAAAATGAGCAATAGGCTCAAACAAATTGCATTTCAGAAACAGCCCCATAAAGTCCTGCAACCATCCTGCTTCTTCTTTTGATAATAATTTCACCATTTAATCCCCACGTGTCAAACACTGTAGGTGAAGGCATAACAGTAGTGTAAATATAACACCTTAAACTAGCAATAGGTATGAGCCAATAGAAAAAGACTCATTTGATATTAACAATGTGAGTAATGGCAGAACAGTATGTTGTGGTCAGGGATGTTTGTCCTACTAAGGCTCCCCTAGAAAACAACATTGTTCTGGTTTCTGGAGTTTTTTTAGCCAAGCCATATCCACTTTTTTGTCCCACATCACCACTGTCTCTCTCAATCCAAAACCATCATGATCCTGACCCAAGTTTTCACTTCCTTCTCCTTGAAATGACAAAGCTTTTGGTTCCACATTAGTTGTGAGGCCCAGGAAATTCAAGCAGATGTGAAGTGACTGAGTTCATGTGTCACTGACTGTGCAAGGCTCGCTGAAGTTTCTTAATGGTGATGGTGAAGTGTGAGTGTGTTTGCCAATGAGGTCAAGCAGGAGCTGCTGACACTGTGTGGAGGAGATGCTTTCATACAGACTAAAGATTTATGGACCTTCTTCTGCCCATCCTGCTGTTGAACTTGTCTTAAATTACCGTCCTGCTGCGCATGACTGCTGCCTTTGTCCACTACAGACATGCCTCATATTAAATCTGGTATTTCACTTCTTTAACTGACACTGATCCACTTATATAACACTCCACAAATCTCATCTCATTTCCTTCTGCTCCAACTTCATCCTGTTTCACTCTCTCATGTCTTGCTGTAAAACTTTGTTGAACTCTTTGACCATATCTAGGTCACTCAGAACTGCAGGCCTTGTAAGCCCAAACAAGAACAGTATTTATTTCTTAGAGACAAAAAACAGACAAATCTTTTTTCATGGTATACAAGAAACACCAACCGAGCATTCAATGTGATTTCAACATGTTGCAGTCGAAAAGCCCAGAATCCTTTTCAGCTGTGTGTTTAAGTCCAACAAAGCTATCATAACGAGGACAGATACTCTCTCTTTTTAGCACAAAATAAACAGCACAAAAGAAAGGAAATTTGTGTTTGATAGATTATTTCTTTCTTGTCACAACATTTCTTAGCTATAAGACTATTACACAGCCTGTTTATTCTCTTTTACATGGCACCTAAAGTCTATATAAAACTTTTTCTCTATTTATTTGGTCAATATACTGACAAACACCATGCATCCAGAAGATATACCTCTTCTGTGCTTGTTTACATCCTGGTAGTAGAGGATTATAGGATTATATGTATGGTGGTAGCAAGTGTCTTACTAAACCCTTTAAATTTATGGTATCTGATGAACCCATTACTTGAATATGGTGCACACGTTTGTTTTTTCCAACTTTTGTTACATTTCTTATCAAGATTAAAATACAGAAAATGAAATATCACAAACGCACACTGTGACTGATTTTTAAATTTGAACAGTATTTTACCACAACATCTAATGCAAATTATCCTAATAAGAAGTTACAGTAATGTACTGTAGTTGGCAGAGAATTAAAGAAAAATATTTGGTTACAATTGTATACTGTAATACTTCTATATACATATATACTGTAATTTCATGCTGCCTGGGGAAAAACTAACCAAAAGCATGCCAGATTTTTTTTTCAAAGTTTTTTTTAACTGTTGAGTGAAATTGGTGGTCAGGGAAGAAGAAGAAGAGGCTAGTTATGTGTTGAGTCTACCTCATTAAATAAACAATTTTTTTTTCTTTTTTTCAGGTCAAACTAAGTCATTCAAATGTTGTCACATGGGGCACAGTTCTCATAACTGAGCTTTTTCCCAATGAACTTTTAGAGAGTTCAAAAAAATGTGCCTTTCATTTTAAATGTTAACCATCATTGCAAGAAAATTTTGTAAATGTTCAGAAAATTTCATTCATCAATGAACTAAACATTGTTCTTCCATTGGTGAACTCAATGTAAAATTGTCAAAGTGAGATGTCAAATTCTTCAAATTCAGTGATGATGCTGTAAAATGAAATAAAGTAATACTGCTGTAAAGATTTCACAGTAACTTTCTGGAATCCTACTTCCAGTAAGTTACTATAAAAAGCTACAGCAACTTTTTTGCAGTGTATAGGGTCAAGTTTGCCAGATCTTTCTTACAGATTGTGCACTCATGGTTTGTAGAAATAGAAGAAATTGCTTGGTGAAAATTTTGGTCTTGAATGTGATAACGGGTCAAGGTCAGGAGGCGTCCAGACTCTGAGGCTGAGAGGGAACAGGAAAACTCTCACCTCGTTGGGTGAAACTTCACACCATGTCCTCATGCCGGCAGAGTGCCAGAGGCCTTCACAGAGGCTTAAAGAGAACAGGACCATTCGTCACAGCTGCCATTAACGTTCCACTGAGGAATACCTGTGACGTGTGTCCATCTAGATGTTTTACCGCACAGTCCTGATGCGTTCAAGTGTATTATCTGGAGTTATAGTGTGACAGAGTAATGTAAAGGAGTACGGCCTCTTCAGCTGTGACATAGATCACATTTAGAGTTGTTTTATTTATCTGTGGTTACCCCATTGAGTTCTTTAGCAGCCTCAGATGCACTCTTCCCTTAAACACATCTTTGTCCACGTATATAACACACACAGTCATGAACACAGATCAGTTATCGGCCTGGTGTGAACTAAGTAATACGTCAAACTGACTAACTCGCATCAACCTGTGAATTCTCCATACTGTGCTGCCAGAGTAGGGCCAGTTAAAGCTCCAGCCTCTTAAATGTTTTCACCTTTTAGGAATGTTAAGCTCCTGGCAAATAGTCCCCATATAGTTTTAATTTTAAGCCTGAGTGCACCCCCACAGTCACTGCAGGCGGCCTCGTTATTTTGAGGTTAAATATGAAATGACATCATGCTTGTAACATTTCTGAAAAGCAGGTATAAAAATACCCCTGCTTTTCCCTTTCCCCTCCTCCTGTAGAGATCAAATAAGCCCATGAGGGAGAATTTAAAATTATTGCCTTCCTGAAACAGGCCATACAGTCAGCGTTACAGTCAGGCTGCGTCATGAGTCAGCAGCAGGTCACCTGCTATGACCTCATTACACTGAGTCTGTTTGTCACAATGTAGGAAAAAAAGCTACTGCAAACTGGAGGACGACAACTACAACTACAACACGCTGGTTATGTAGGTCAAACAAGCATCACAAGCTTGTTCATGCACTTAAGTACCAACGATGTCTATAAAGTCTGCAGAAACACGGAGAAACAGAAACTGTTGCTCAAACATGAAACCAAACCAGAGGAAACGGATAAATAAATATAGCCAGGCTATAAATAGCACTATCTTTGGGATATTATTTAATATTTTGTTTTTTTACACCTCAAATAAATGCTGTATTAAGATGTTTTTTGTGAGGAAAAACTACCCACAAAACTTTCAGAAAGCATGATGTAAGCAGATGCTAAATACAGACCAGAGCACCAAAATCACTGATGATTCTCACTTAAGATTTTCTTATCTTTGGGGGCATTTGTTTCTCTGAGGTTAGACGGGGACTTTGAAGAGACGAGTACAGAGATGGGTACTGCAGTGTCTGCGTGCCCAGAGTGTAAGCCAATGGTGATCCAGAAGTTTTTGACTTAAATCAGCAAAGTTCTGTAAGTATGGAGGATCAGGCTATAACAAGACAAAATTTTCTCTCTGGTAAACGTGCTCTCTACTAAGCTTTTGTGCTTTTTACCTTTAACATGCATGCTCTGGTTCTGTTGCTCAGAAGTTATACAGTAATATCTTCTTTTCAAAATCTATTTTTACTCTTTTTATCACTTTTTAATTGAAGATGACAGGACAGTGGATGGAACAGGATGAAGAGTGAGATTGGAGAGTGACGTGGGTGGTGCCACTGGTTGGACTTGAGCCTGGGCCATCAGTTCTAGGACATGTCTCAGGATATACCAGCACCCCATAATGTAATTTCTTCCAACCGTTATTCCCCTTTCTGCCTTGACTCAATCAAAATTGCTGCTTTTCATGACTGGTGTTGTCTACAAGATGTTGTTTTGAGATTACAAATGCATAACAAGTATGAGAAGTATTGTGAAGAGTGACAACATTAACACTTCACTTAAGTACAAGTTTTCAATAATAGGTTGAAAACACACAGGCTGAGTTTGCATTTGTGCATATTATAGTTTTCTAGTTTCTGTTTCAAATTGGCTACAAAAAACATCAGCAATCATAGAAGTACACAGCATTTAAGGACCAGTAACAATCCTTCCTTTATTCTCTGCCAATATCAGAGCCGCTAATTTCTGTCCCTTCACTCAGCTGGCAAAACTTTAGGACAGGGGTTGAATTTGATTTAGTTTTCCTCGAGGTCAAGTGCAATTTTTAACATTTTCTGGGTGCTGTTTTAGCTCAGTGGTTAGATCCTGTGTGCTATGTGGCTGTCCTGGGTTTGACTTCAATCCTCAGCCGTTGCTGCATGTCAGCCCTCTTTCTGCTCCTAACATGTTCCATCTTCCAAAATATTTTTTAAAAGAGCTATTATTATAACATCTCATTGAAACTTATAAAAACATTATACTGATTGGGGGTGCACACAGAGCACAAAAACAAGAATTAGGTGAGTCAGGCCAATATAAAGGTCAGGGTATTATCTCGCAGAAATGTTCCCATCTGTCAATGTGCAGGTCGATACATCAACACTTCAATGTGGTGCTTTGTGTCCCAGAACTGAGCCATGCAGGTTTGTCAGGAAGCTATTAGTACCCTTTAAGAGGGAAAAAACACTCCATGTACGAACATTTGTCTGTGTTTTTGCTGGCATCTTTAAACGTAAGAGAGCATACTGTATATTTGGCAACAAATTCCATCATCACTGTATGGAATGTCGTCTCCTCCTGATGTTAGAGGCACCGCCTTGTGTAGATTTAAGGAAAAATCACTGGCAACCTCTCATTTTCCAAAATTTCCCCTGTGGTTTTTTTTTAGCATTCACTTTAACCAAAAAGCCGAGGCAGCTCTCTAACTTCCAGTCTCTTTTCATTCAGCTCCAACTCAAGTTTTGAAGTGCTTATGCTTGAGTTTGCACAACAGGCAGTTAGCGGGGTAATAACATGGAAGAGCATGAGACAAAATGCCGTAAATAGCGTACTAAGCATGCCACAATCGGAGGTGGATTTTCTCTGTCTGCTTTGCAATGTGTTTAAATAGTGAGAAATCAGTCATCAGGAACCCGCAGCGTGTGTGGTGTTCTACACAACCCGACCTCACACCATCAATTTTGTTTGGGAATGCTCTCTTTAACACAAACACACACATACACACACTGCCTGCATGAACCTAAAATAAGCCAGTATCTATTATTCTCCCCAAACTAGCCTGTTGAAGAAATAAAAAAAGGCCAAAATGATCTCAGACAGTAAAAATGCACAAAGTAGTTCCCACAAGGATGTAACACACACGCAGTCAAATACCAGAGATGCATCATTATAAAATAAGTATTGCATAAAACATTGTGTGTGAGGAGCATGAGAACACGCTGAAGAATACCCTGTGCTCAGCGCCGTTAAGACTCTCCGGCCGAGACAAATTGTGGCTGACCGCTGAAGGCCGCTCCCATCACCAAAAACACCAGGAATGTCTCCCTAGCCGGCCGGCCGTGCAAAATGCTGGCATCAGCTCAGCACAAACTCATTAGTCTGAGCGAACCAGGAAGTGAGGTCAGGAGACGAGGAGGTAAGTCACCTGATTGGACTGGCTCAGCATCAAAAGTGAAACCCATTGAAGCTAGCGTGGCAAAAAAACATCAAACAGCTTCATGTTTGCACACAAAGGGGACGAGAGAATTAGAGGTCACCTTGTTGGAAACAAGAGGAAAAGGTGAACTGAACCTGTTTAACATCTGCTTTAACATCCTGAGTAAAAACAGCTGAAAAATGGCTGCACTTTGTTTTGTGCTAAAGAAACTTTTCAGTGTACTTTTTTAGACAGTAGACTTCATGCACCAAAATTATAAGGGGATCTGTAACTTTGTAGGTATGTATATATGCATGTAGCCCAACTATACAACACAACAACACTGAAATATACTGTGATTAAATTTTAAAGGTATGGTTTGGCATAGGGAAACATTTTACAAGATCCTTGCATGACTTTGAAAGAAATCCAAAATATACAGCTGTAGCAGACTGCAGACATCACACTATCGACAAAGGCTTCACTGAAAATAAAACAAAGAATAAAGCCTCAGTTTTTAGTAAATACTGCAATGCATATGACAGCTCTACCAGCAAGGTGTGCAGGAAAGAGGAGACATATTTCACAGAAACATTTGCCAATAGTCAGCAACACTATGCAACATGAATCCGTGCAGGTAAGACATTCAGTGCATGATGGAAGGATTAAAACAGAAAACAATGAGAGTTTAGGTCACTTCTTCTTCAACTCCTATGAGATGGCAGAAGCTCAGATGATAAACCCTTTTAGATGTTACTTTACTTGTTGCTTATGTTCAGTTTTGTTGAGATGTATTTGCTGCCATCTAGTGTCAGAGATTGATCGCCAACACAGGAAGAGACAGCACATTATCCCGTTCATGTCAACAGAATGAGCTGCTCCATGGCAAAGAAAACAAATTCTTTGAAGCAACATGCAAAAATCTACTCATCTCATTCTGCTATAATGCTGATTTAATTTCAACAACAGAAAAATCAGAAACCACCTTTAAACCACACAAAAGCCAAGCAGGGCTAATAATTCCAACCCTGAAAGAAAGTTTTATGAGACACTTTGATAGAAAACAGACCAAAAGCCAGGATAGCAACGTGATTTACTCTATGAATAAACCTGCTCAGGTTGTTCTGAGCTTTACTCTCCACCTTATAATCATCAAAATGAAACAACCATTTTATAGCATTTTAGGGACGCCAAACATCACAAGAATTAGATCCTTTACTATCCCTAGGGTTTTGGGGTTTTTTTGTTTTTGTTTTTAGGATATCTGAAACCACTTGTTCCCCTCTTCCTTGTTTTAAACCTGAAAACTAGACCAGAAGATAGTTCCTGTTCTCAGTTGATAGGCCAAATGATTTCTCTTTTATCATTTGAAACCAGAGCCATTGTTTTAGTAACCTTAGAGAAAGGCCTCTAATTGACCCCGTTATCTATCCTATTACATGAACATCTCCATAATCTGATCATTGCATTCTTTCACTTTACTGATCCAGGATCTAATCCGTGCACACCTCTGCAGCCAAATACAGAATAAACTGATTATCAGTGAAACACAATTTGCAACCTGCGCTATGTGGACCCTGTAAACCACAGTGCAGTTTTTACTCTTCCCCCTCATTCTCTCTGCTTCTGTTCATTCTCCCTGTTGTCCCTAAAACATCAGTATGGCTACACTGTCCAGGCTCTCCTGTTTCCTCGTGGTTAAACAACTTCCTCCATATTCCCCAAGAAGGTGTGGGGAGATGTAGAGCCTGGTGACGGAAAGCGCCTTGTCACTACATTGCCTGCATTCCTGTGCCTGGCTCCTGTTGGCCTGAAGACTATTTATACAGCTCAGAGGAGGCCCCCTTATAGCCTGCAGAGGAGATACACCTCCTGAGCTGCTGAGTTTGTGGTCTGATTACACAAACACCTGAAAACGCACCGATAAAAGCACCTGAAACTCTTGTAGCTTGCAGGGTAAGGTCCAATAATGGCTTATTGATTACTACAAACAGATTCTGAAATAAAAAGATACTAACATTTAAAATCAAACAGAGCTGCATGGGTGATACTCATACACTCATAATTGATCACTATGAATGTAATGTCTACTCAGCTACATATTGCTAGACTACCAGAACAAGCAGATGCAGTCCCAACATCAAGAAAGTCCAACAGATTGTGACTTTCATTGGTGCAGGTGTGTCTCTATAGTAAACAACAAGCATGTCAACTGAGCTGTGAGGCTAACACATCTAGAAAGAAGAGAGGAGTGTATTTTTAGTATGCTGGTGAACCAGGAGCAAATAACCAGGAGCAAGAATGAGACAGGCCCCCTGCTTTAACTGGCACAGGTATGAGAGGACAAATGTGCTTATGCAGAGTGGAAGTCCCCTCAAACCAGAAACCAGGTGCTTCACTTGTCAACACATGGATAACTCTCACCTCCTGGCGGCCTCACCTTATCTCTGACGTCCAGGACCAGAAAGGCTGAATCCTGATGCCTGCTCTGGTTGACATCACTGACACATGACTGTGATAAAGGTCTGAGCGTCAATGCGTTCTCACATCATGGTCATATCTGATCTTAAAACTCTGAATATTACTCCAAAGGTTTATATGGACATCACCTTGCATATCCTTTAGCTAGGGTGACCATATTCTGGAAACCCAAAAAGAGGACCCCCTACCGGGCCTCTTGGAGATACTGCAGAAATACCCAGAGACACTGAGAGATGAACAAGTAGCTTTATAAACCATGCATGTATTTAAAACATTCCTTTTTCTGTTTGAAGTGAGCATTTTTCCATAACACAAACAGTAAAAATGCTCACAACATGCTTTATTAGAAAGAAAAAGTCCATTGCTCAAAAATATATTTCTTTTCTATAAAAATGTGACTAATGCTTGTTTAACTAAGTTGAACAAATGTTTTTTTTTTCACTGTTCTTTTGGAAACAAAAGAATATGAGCCACCATGCATTCTTGTTTGACTAATGTAAAAATAAAAAACATTGCTCAAAATTGAAAAAAAAAAGAAAAAGAAAACTAGAGGTCGCATTTTCTTTTTTCTTTTTTTTTCTTAAGTCCCCCGTGTCTTGATGGTTTTGCAACCGAAACAAAAGTGCCAGTTTTGCAGGAAGTACTCAGTGCTTCCCACCGGTCACGGCCACAATAAAAAGAGGAGTAATTTCAGCGCAGTTCTTCTGTAAAGAGTGCATTTAAGCTTTGGCCTTTTTCTGTCTGGGAGTGCGTCAAAGTCAGTCAGAGCAGTTGAATGAGTGGAACTGGTCTTTCACATCCTGACACATGCAGCGTTAATGCTCAACATATTGACAGGTAGGTACATCAGAATAAAGCCACTGGCCCATAATGAAGCACTTCATCATAAATATTAATGGTCTTTAGGACAAGCAGAACAAAACCCAGATAGTTTAGGGATAGTAATTTCACATCCAAAAAGCAGGACATGTAAGGGCAAAAGAGGACGTATGGTCATCCTAGTTTAGCTTCAGCAGGTTTTTAACGCCAAATCTTGGAGATGTTTCACTGAAATCACAACAAACAGTTTGCTCCTACAAGTCAGCAGACCCTTTCAAATTTAACCCCACAACATAGTCACTGTACACGTTTTCAGCCAACACAGACCAGAGGTCCTCGACATGCTCAGAAGAATGAAAATTAGACTTTCCAGTTCAATGAAACCGCAGCAGTCACCATCTGCTCAAGTATAGGATTCATGGTGCAACGCCTCTGAGAGCCTTTGAACAGCTGCTCAATGGCTTTTGTGCTAAGGCTGAAACTTACCTGACGAGAGGCTGGGGGTTTCCTGTGACTCTGCACTGCAGACGAATGGGGCTTCCTTCTGCCACTTCCTGACTCTTCAGCTTCTGGAGGAAACAGGGGGGAGAGAGCGGCCCATCTCTGGTGGGAGCTCCAGAGTTTTGGTACCCTACAGAAGTTGTCGTCCCTGTGGTACCTGCAGGCTGAGGCTCAGCATTCACAGCTGGGTGGCTGAGCTGTGTGTCCTCTTGTTGGGTGGCAGGTAGAGGGGGTGCAGAGACTGAGCCCTGGGGGACTGGTCGCTGGCCCCTCGGAGTCAGATAACCACTGTCAGGAGAGGAGGAGTCCTCCTCCACTGGCGGCTCCACTTGTGCCGGTGCAGCACCTTTGAAGATGGACGACAGCTCCTCGATGAACGTGGCCGCTCGGCTGCAGAACTCTGAGGCTGACGCTGCTCGATCGTTCAGCTCCAGGCCTTCATGAACCAGTCTGGGTTTATCCTGTTTGTAGACTGGATGGAGGGGCTTGTGGCAAACAACCTTCTCTACGGGGGGTGGAGCCTCACTGGACACCTGAATGGGTTTGCTAAGAGAGACACTCTGGCTTGAAGAGACATCAACTCCTGTGGTGTCATCCAGGCAAGGAGCTTTGGTCAGGTGCTGCAGGATGGGGCTTTTGCTGAGGTGTTGAGTAGTTTGGGAAGGCACAGGTAGGGTGGGGACATGTTGGAGAGCCTGCTCCGGGGGTCTAGGACTAGAGGGGCCTGGATCTCCAGATTCACACGTGGTTCCAAAGGCCTCCCGGGCCAGGTCCAAGCTAAGATTGATCTCATCTGCACTCAAGAAGGCAGTAAGATCAGCAAAGTCCCCGTCTCCAGAACCCAGCTCTGTCATTGAGTCCAGGTAAAGTTCCCCATCAGAAGACGCCTCAGAAAACACCCCACCATCACCCTCCAAAGTCCCGCCTCCTGCCGGGTCCTTCAGCAGCAGAGAGATGGGGAGTGGTTGATTCCAACTCCCGTCTTGCATCCTGAAATACACACATCATCTGTCATTAACCAGCAGTTTACACACTGTAGACAGCAGCAGAGTCCAGGGTGTACATGAGCGCTCTATCAATAGAAGGAGAAGGAGTCAAAGTTCAAATATAGACCTCACAATATTGGCTTATGAGCTCTGGAGACCATGGCAGGCAGGATGACTCAGATCACTGCTGTCTGTGCACAGTTGGCGGGTATTAGCAAAGGCCTTCACTGAGGTCACACTGAACATGACCGGCATTTCTTACTCGCCCTGTGTCTGACAGGACACTTATCCCATCATTCTGCTCATTACTGTAGCTACTTCACATATGTTACTCCAAATTAACAGAGAAGTACAGCTGGGGTAATTTTTGCTATCACAACAAAGAGGTTTATTTTCATGTTTGCAATGAAAACACCTCCTCCTGGTGTTTTCTTCTTTCCTTCCCGTTTCTATTTCTTTACCTTTATAGCTGTTTGTACACCTGTCATTATCATCAATCCAGGTGTGGGTTTCAATCATCGACTGTATAACTAATGGTCAGTGACACTTCACTTCTGCCCAATGTGAGCTGAAGCCAAAGGGCCACCTTCGTCACCATCTATTACCTTTGCCAACATTTGTGCCATTGAAGACAACACATAAAACAAGAGACCTGAATGAGGACTCATGTCACGCGAATAAAACAGACATCAAAATTACAAATAAAACATTACAGATGCCTCATGAGCAGAACAGATGTTAGTGTTGTATTGGCGCCCACACTTGTAGCTTTGGAAAGTTCAATTAATCTGGCCTTGGTGTTTGTTACGTTTTCTTCTGTACCCTACAAATCCAGCATAGACCTCTTCGGGAGCCCACAGCTTTAAATAATGATGTGACATCCTTAGTTTTTATTATAATTAAACAACCAACAAAATAAAGTTTAAGGGAAAATGAACTCTTTGTAATAAATAAGCATGAGAGGAAGTTGAAAAAACTATCACATTTAAGAAATACATTTTTGTTGCGCATTTTATTTAGATAGTTTGATGTTTGTTCCCTTTGGAATAACAGCAAACTGAGTTTATGAGATATACTGCAGCCAGTCAGCAGAGGGAGCTGTAAATTTCTTGGCTTCAACTGAATACAAATTTATCAAGTCCATTTGAATATACAGTCTCAGTTTATTATATGTTTTTTCAGTTTGCCTGTCACTGTGTATCTTTGAACCTAGTGTTGTTTTGTTGTTTCTTTTAACTTACATTTCATTGAAATTTTACATTAAATGTCTCCATTGTGTGCATTTGACATTGTGTCTAATCATCATCCCTGTATTCACATCATGTGTCACAAAACAGACTTTCCAAAGATATGCACAACAAAGACTAACAGGAAACTGTAATTTGAGGGTTTATTTTTTTTTTCTTTATGTTAAAGCTAATAAGTAGTTAACATAAAACCATGCTTGTTGCAAATTAAAAAATGGACCCATCTTTTCCAGTGTGCAGTAAATTGTTCTATCTATTCATAAACAAACGCTATGCTCTTCTCCATACTGTACAATGTAATGTTGACCCATTCATTAAAAGTGGGCTCTCCTGTGACAACCATTTCTTAGTTTATGTCTTTTTTGCTACAACCAGCAAAATGTTCATTAAATATATGTCTCCTTTTGACACATTTACAGATTCTGAGGTAAAATCCTGAAATAAAATATATTTTAATGTATTATATCTATGTGTGTATCTCTCTCCAAATATTTTCTTTGTGTCTAATTCAAAAACTAATTGCAGGGAATTTACAGACAATAAATAGCAGTCTGTAAATATTTTCACTTTTCTTTTGATCCAAAGCTGATTAAACTATCCTCTGGTTTGATCTGAATAGTGAAAGCAGACGTAGAGCAGCTGCACGTGAAACAAAAGAGAAACTTTCTGGTATAGTTCCTGTGACCACTTTGGCTGAGTGATCCAATCATGTGAGCCGTGTTCAGGGGGCCTTTTCTGCAGGTTGTTCCTGCTCTCACTTTTCAGTTTCCGTCTCTATCCATTGTCCTGCCTCTCACTGAAGGTACAAAAAGCCTCTAAAGAAAGTGACTCCTTCCCTTTAAAGTCAAGTTCTGTTGTGAAGCTGAAGACTAAGAAAACATGGTGAAGACTTACTTTGTTATCCTGCAGCACAGCGATATCCCTCTCTCCTCAAAACTTCTTTTAAGAATCTCAGGTACCAGTATATATGTATTTTTATATTTGTAATACTTTTAATTCCTCAGTCTTTTATGCCTTCAGTTAGAGACAGGGGCGGTGGATAGAGAAAGAAACTAGCAGGGGCAGGGAATGACCTACGGTGAAGGGCTGCCCACTTTGTGAACCGTGGCTTCTGAAAACGCAGCAGCTCAACCAGCACCTTTTATGTACTTTCTGAGTACAGTTGTGAGGAAAGCCATGTTGGAGCAAGGTCTGGTATCGCTTCAGAAATAAGACTAACTCCAGGGCCTTCACATTAAGGAATTAAGGCCTCTTTCTTTTTCAGGTTAATCCCTAAAACAAATCTTTAACTTGTTGAGTAACTTCTCCACAAGCTCAGAATTTAAGGCTTTTATAATATCTGACAGCAATGTCAGCAAGGATGTGTTTGGATGCCAAATTTAGCTGTAAACAAACAGCCTCTTACGATGTTGTCATCTTTAAATGAGACCAAACATCCCTTTGAGTTCTCACAATTAGTGATTTTTCTGATTGGCTGTAATGCATTAATAATGTATTATATATTAAAATAGTTTTATTAAGAAGGTTTGTCAAATTTCCTGTCTTACACAGTCCTAACCTGAGACAACAACATTTGAGCTTCCCTTCCTGTATGATGTCATAAGAAAATGGCCACCATGCACTACAGTTAATACCAAACAATGCACAGTTCACCCAACAAATACAGGAATACATGTGAAGTCATGTCACTATATTATGTTCGTTTACATATACATCATATATATTTGTTTTTGTTTCTTTTTTCCTGACTTAAGCTGTGTCTTTTTTGATCGGATGTCCAGGGTTTGGTCTTGTTATTGAGGTCAAGGGCATCTAAACACATTATCCACAATGACTGTGCTCTTGATCACTCATGTATTTACAGTGTACTCACGTCCCTTGAAGCATCTTTACATGACAGATGCTGCATTGGAAATTAAACACCTCCCTCTCTTTTTGACTCACATCTACAGTGGGTCACAAGCTGCTTTTAAAAGAGACTGATTCCTGTTTGGTCTGTTCTGATCTCTGGAGATGCTGACTCTACATGTATAGTATGTTGTGTAGCTGTTTGTGGAGATACATGCATCGCACACGGGGTGACACTCAGAGCCTCATGGCGTCCTGAAGACCAGCTGTTGTTATTTTTAATCCCCTGGGCTATGTTTCACAGCAGCAGCACAACCTCACCCACCCTGAGCTCAGGAGAGAGGACCTTCTGTTGCTACCTTCAAATGTACACAGGTACAAACGCACTAATTTACACTGACAGCACCAAAGCACAAACACAGCCAGGCAAAGGATATGTGGGACTACAATAACAGATGGGCTGATTAAATATGAATGTGGAAAATTTTAAAGAGAGAGGCTGACTGACAGGACGTTAACAACTGTTACTGCACTCAAAGTTTCCACTCACACATTTTGTCTCTGAGGTTTCACAACAGTTTCTTCACTTAGATTTCTATAAATAAATTAAGTTTCACTGCATTTGTTATATTTTGTTTATGCTTTAAATGAGGAGGAGCTCAAGTGTCCTTAAATTATCATGAGAGAGATGATACTGTCTGTGAAATGCGTTGTGCATAAACCTCAATGAAACAGCTGTACTGCCACATTAAATATTTCTGATCACCCTCCACTGACAGTTAAAAACCAAGCCTGAATGCTCACACGACTGTTGTCAAACATGAAACTGAGCTTACCTTGAAGTGAGCTATCTGTCCTCCTGGTTTTGTGGTTCCAGGTTTGTCTTGAATAAACCGTAAAAAGAGCCTAAACGAAGCGTCTCTTTCCAGAAGAGCAGCCTTATTGGTCAGACAGTCGGCAGGATCTCTCAGGTTCAGGGTCCAATTGCGTACTGCCTCTGCAGTGGCCTGCTGTCCCATCTGTCCCGGTCCCTAACTGCTCACTGTGTGGGGCTATATTTGGCCCCTGGCTCAGATTTCACAGCCAGAGACCTGGCAAGCAGAGAGAGTGTTATGGTAGACCAGGGAACAGAAGGTGGTGGTGAATAAGAATTTTTTAATCAAACACAGTAAACAAGGAAACGCTGCAGCATGCTGTGATACCTCATAACGCAGAACAAAAACAGTGAGTGGGGTTCACACAACATCCAGAAACATGCAGTGTTGAAAAACATGTCCAGACAATGAAAACATATCAGATTTCTTATTGAATACTTCCATTACTGGCTGGGTTTGTTTGAAGTGTGTAAGAGCCTCAAGGACTAACAATGGACAATTCCCATCAAACAGATGCTTTGGAGATGTCTTACAATATATATCAAATCTTTTTTACAAAGCATGTCAAGCAAGAGACAACACCTGAAGTGTGATACCATCACATGGTCTGTCCAATAGGTCTTTCTGACTCTGAAGTTAATGATCCTCTCATCACTGTCTGCAACATAAAAAACTCAAAAACAACGCAACATGCAACTATATATTCATCAAGCAGTGTGTGCTTGTATCCATACTTGGGCTGAAAGATATATCGTTATTGTATCGTTACCCACATGTGAACATTCAGGGTACTAAATCAACAATATCAATGATATTGATTTTCACCCTACAGCCCAGGCAATTGCCCGACTATTGATAACTTTCTGTCAATGTTGATAACTGACAGTGAGCTCTAATCAATGAACTGCACTTCTCACATCCTGTTGTATTAAATGCTTATACTTTTCTGAGAAATGCTTAATTTTCATTGACATTGAGATATGGCATCAATTGGGTTTTGAAATTTGGATAAAATGAGATGAACACTTAAATTGATCCTTTGAATGTGAAAAACTTTGCTAAACGAACCAGTTCAGAAATAACAACTGAAACTTAAGCAACTACTCATGTCTTTTTGTCTCAGTTGTCTGAGCTAAATTCACCTGAGCACCCCATAATTTTTTTTTTTTTCAAGACGAGGATTGCTTGTACAGACCAAAATATATATCCCATATGTGTAAGTTGGACAGTAAAAATGTACTGTTTGGTTTCTTGCACAAGAAAATTATTCTTATGTCAGGGAACTTGACACTAATTTTTTCTTACCTCACAAATTGTGTTATGAGGTATTTTTCACTAATAATATAAAAAACACTTGCTTGGATCAGATTTTGCAATTCAACCCAGAAAATAGTTGTCAGTGAATCTTTAATAGTTATTGTCTCTATTGATGGTACTTGCGGTAGAAAGAAGCCTTCGGAGTTCTTTGAAGCGGTCTTATAATTGCAAAGTAAGTGCTTGACCCAATAAGACTAATATATACATATTGGTTAGGTTGTAGTCTGGTGTGAGGTAAAGACATCTCATGTGACACGGTGCAGTAACAGCAGCGGGTCAGTGATGTGTCCATCTTACTGACCTGATGACCCCAGACCACCCACGAATCCGTCAGTATGTTAGCATAAAATGAACCTAGTTTAGTTAAGGTTACTCTGGCCAACAAGTGAAACGCAGGATTGTTTTGTCAGTGTAACGGAAAAACACGACTCACACCAAAGACAAAACTGTCAGTTAGAGGAATATCAGACAGTCAGGGAGCGTACAGCCTCACTTAGTCTATTTCTGGGCCACTATCACATTTTGTGCTCCTGGAGCTATTCTGGTTCTTCATCATTCTGCTGATTACAGTCAAGTGCTGGTGATACGTTTGGAAGGAATTTCAGTAAGAACTATCCTCAGCATACACACACTGGTTGATCAGTAATTTTCTAAAACTGCTTCGATCGTCATCACGTACAGAATAATAAAAGCATTTCCCAAGGTATCATTTAAAAATAACTGCATTATTTAGTGGTGACTTCTACAACTTACTGACATGTATCTGAGCTGTGATCTGTGTAAGAATAGCATTGAAGCTTTTTCCAACACAGATTCTTACTGTGTGGGTCAGGCTCAAGACTATTTCTGATTCACAGAATATGTTTACAGGTCGCCTACATACCATATTTATCTACAGAGTGTGTATTTGTAGATGCCCCAGAGACTGTCTGGATATATATTTGAGAGGGTGTTATTTAAGCTGCGAAGATAAGGCCCACAGTGCAGCTAAGTCTACTGTACCTGTTATTTCAACAGTGGTTTTCCCAAGTTTTCAACTGCAAGTCCAACTAATCATTGCCATCAACTGCACAAAACATGTGCATTACTGCTGTTTTTTTGGTTATGAGATGGTTTTAAAAAAAGCATTCTGTATAGGTTTTATTGTTACTCACTTTGAATGAATGTTGTAGTGTCTCAACCAAGAGGTATCTATAAATGTTTTCAAGAAATGTGTATTTTTAAAGCTTTAAATCACAGAGGATTCAAGTAGGGTTGAAAGTAGGGTTATAGCAATATTATCAAAATCATGATATCTTGCAATATTTTACAATCTAATTACAGATACCTATTGATATTTCTAAGTAGCATAAAAGAATATTAGTACTGGTGTTGCTCACCTTTCAAAATGTGAATAAGTTAGGATTGTATTAGTGAAAAACTGGTCCAACTTCAAGAATGATTGCATAGAGCCATAAATTCAAATCAAACTATCAGAAATCACTCATCACTTTTGTTCTTCACTATTAATAGTTAGATGGTAGGTTAATCAGTGGATCACATTTAACAAAAAATAAAAAAAAATGAATCTTTTATTGTGATAATTAAAAGAGAAGTGATAGTCTTAGTTGGTGTTTTTTGATAACTATACAACATTTACTATACTAGACATAATTTCAAAGTACCCGTCCTGTTCTTTTTTTTTTTCCGTCCACTGGAAGGAAGAGAACAGCCATCCATTTGCAGAGCAATACTTTCTATCCTGTGAGCTTGATAAATTTATGGGCTGCCATTCTTCCATGTGACCCTGGAGGGCAGTGTGCACACTTTTATCTGATTTGTTGTCAACTTTTTGGTTCTGAGAATAGGCTGTATAATAATTTCACATAAAGTGTCTGTGATGTTGCCTATCTGTTTCTAAGACTACATTATAAATGGAGTGGGCTTTGAGCTATCGATAGTGTGCCAACCTGTCAGTCAGAGGGGCTGAGCCTCTGATTTGGAAAACTTGTGTATTTCAGATCTTAAATTATTCTCAGCTGCTGAGTGTTGTTAGAGAAATTATGGATCAATTCATTTTTGTACCAGACTTTAAACATGTTAAGTTCTGCTGTATAAAAAAGGGATCTTTCGGGTCAGTGCGCATGGTTTTCGGCGCTTTTGGAGCCAGCCTCAAAAAGACACTCAAAAAAGAAAACAAAACCGGTCAAAGAACATTAATTTAGTGCCTCTCAGTTGTGTTACATTCAAATAACTGATGCAAATGATCAAAACATAATGTAAAAATGTTAAAATAATGATTGACAATGGTTAGCTGTCTTCAACAAACTCTTTAATTTGGAGAGGATATTGCTGGGGAATTATTATCAGATACTGTAAGACACCGTATCAAGAAAAATACAAGAATATAAGTCCAGCATGTTGAAGACATGTAAGTGGTTCAAACAAGGCAAACCAGTTACATGTCTTCTGCAGGCGCTCTTTGCAGCCAGTAAAAAATCCATCACCACTAAATGGTTAAATCCACTACCACCCGAATAAGTGGATTGAATTTTTTACCCCATTAAGAGCAGACTTTGTATGACTCCACCATCATTTATGCCCCTTTATTATCCTAAATGACACAATTGTAATGTAAACTCCCTTTGCTAATTTGTTCTTAGTTTAGTTCCTTATGTGAGATGCAAAGATATGTGGATTTTAAATGAATGTTTTGAGTGTAAACAGTGGTAATGAATGTGCAGAATGTTAAATGTGAGAAGGGACAGAAAAAAAGATATGCAATATTCTACATATGTGTAATATATCAAAAACTGGAAAAGTACTATGGAAAAGAGATAATTATATCAAAGAAACTGTCTTTTCCAAAAAAAAAACAAAAAAAAACAAAAAAAACAAACAAACAAAGAGGCTTATTGAAATAGGAAGAGTAAATGAATACAAGTCATATGAGTACTGTTCTTATAACTCTTTCATTCTTCTAACTTATCAGAGCTTCATTTGGCCAGCTCAATCAAGAACACCTGGAAATGTCCCTGCACTAACACAGTTCCCTCAGAAACGCCCACTAAACGTGTCCAAGTATGTTTATACTCACAGTGACAGATGTAAGAGGTTATGTCTCACCCACTTCCACTACCACTTCCAAAATGGTCCTTTTTGCATATTTTATTATTTAAATGAACTCAACTGGTATTTTCACACTGCGCTTTCTGGTTGATCGGTTTGTCCTCTCGCGGATTCCTTAGCTCTGCTCTGATTGGTCAGAGTGAAAATATGGCGCTGTTTGCCTGACTGTGAAGACAACATGACAAATATCTGAAAAGATTCCTCACAAGGGAGGGCAGACCACTTTTTGACGCTTTCGCATTTCATATTCTTACTCTATAGCTGTCATTTTCTGTTTCTAGAGTCCAGTAACTTTAGAAAAACCATGGACTTTATCTGTTTTAGCTTCAGCGGCTAACAAACACGTTAGCATCACAACAACAAACGATCAGTTTTGAAGGTTTGATCTGACAACTCTGAACGGTAAGAGTCCAACCAACAAGTGTCATCAGCATTTATAGGTGCTACATTTCTGCTTTTGTATGTTATAGTAGCAATGTGTCATTCTGTTTGCATAAAGACTAGTTTGAATCAAGTCAGTCAATCTATTCACAAACCTCGAAAGTTACAGCCTTTGTTAAGTCTTTGTCAATAAAATCAACAGTGTCTGTGCAATGCCTGATATAAATTACTTCATCATTGAAGCAGATGCAATGATACAGCACGCAAAATACCGTACAGCTACACACAATCGATAACTGAAGCTCAGACAAGAGCATAAATGACAAATAACTAAGACCTCTTTTGAAGTGGTTTGCCTTTGAGTTGGTTGAGCTTTCAAAATGCCAAGATCAAATCATTCAATTTAGGCCTATTTGTTTTACTGCAATATTAAACAAATAAAAATGATCAAATTACAGTCATGCAGATAATTTTAAGCCCCAAATGCATGCTCAAAATTTAAGATGAAAATATGTAAAAGTGAATATTTTTGTGTCTGTGATTCAGATTGCACACAATAATGCGGTCTTATACACGTTATATTATTTTTAAAAAAAGATGACAGAAGGATGCATGACGTCAACCTGAAAACCTTTGTTTCCTTAAATAGGTAATTTTTGCAACTCCTAACGAAAACAAATGTGTTCAGAGTAACTAACAGACACTAAAATCATCCATAACAACTCCAATCAACATTGTCTCAGTCTGGGGAGGCATTGAATACATGTAAATATGTTTACTACCATCTGAGATAAAATAAGTGTACTGCACACATTCCCCTCTACTCTTACAATGAGCATCATTTAGTCCACACATTAATAACATGCTCAAGTAAATGCACACAACACTGTAATGATCTTTGGTAGCTCTTTATTTTCTACTGCATTGGGTTTTTTGTTTCATGATGTTCTCAGTGCTCAGTTTATTTCAATGAGCTGTGTTTTAGATTACCTATTTTCCCATGCATGTACAAATGTGTTACTGCTCATCTTTACAAGATACAACAGAAAACAAAACAGAATAAATATGGAATTACTGGACCACTCTGTTATATAGATCCGAGTGGTTGCTAATTGATTGTGTGCTTATATGTAACAAAATTACATTACATGAAGGCTTTTGTAATGAAATAGACTCAGGTTTGTATCTATACTTAATGTATTTAAATGTGCTTCATGTTTTAGCACAAACATGCCTGCCTTTCGACAAGTGGGAGAGAAGCAGCTTCCTAACCCAATACTGTGCATGTCATGGTCTCCTAAAAGGGATCTTATTGCTTTGGCCAACACAACAGGAGAGGTAGGCATGAACTTTTTTTTTTTTTTTTTACTTTAAAACTCTGGTACCATTTATTCTGTTTTTAATTCCTCATTTGTGTTTGGTTTTCAGCTATTGCTCCATCGTCTGGCTAGCTTCCAGCGTGTTTGGAGCCTACCTCCCATTGAGTGCACCGGAAAGGAGATATCAGCACTCGCCTGGAGACCTGATGGAAAAAGTAAGTAATGTCATGAGCATATTTATTTATTCATATATTAATTTAGAAATTTACCGTAACTCCCTGATTCTGGACATCGGGCCATGATGTTTGTGTTCTCTTCTCAATCCTCAGTACTGGCTTTCAGCCTCAGGGACACCAAGCAGGTGGTTCTGTGTGGCGTTGAGAAAGCTGAAATCCTCCATGTGTTTCCAATGCAAAACCCTGTGACCTGCATGCATTGGATGGAGGTGACAGAGGAGAGCAGGTTTGTATGAGGCTCAGGGAGCCATGTAGTAGAACTCAAGGTGGTTGATTGTTCACTTTAAGATGTAAATAATTTTATGTTTTAGTGCCCTTGACTCCTTCTACAACTCAGAAGATGAATCCAAGCTTTTTCTTCCCAAACTACCAACTCTCCCAAAGAGGTAATATTTGCAATAATTGCTTGTCAGATTCAGAAAAATATACAGGGTTTCACAAAAAAAATGTTTTAATTTCTGTTTTTACTTCAGCTACAGCACAACTTCAAAGATCTTCAGGTGAGGCAATAGTTGAATGTTTTAGTGAAATCTCTGTCATTATCTGTGTCCTTCTTTAATAGTGATCATGTTTTTGTCTGCTTATAGTGAGGAAAAGTCTGATGAAATAATGAATCTTCTTGGAGAAGTCAGGTAAATTAAAGGTTCAAGAGACACAAATCATGTCCGAGTGTTTACATGCAGTCTCTTTATGTTGGACTGAAACATAAATGGAAATGTTGCTCTGTTTTCTTTCAGACTAAACATTCTTGTTCTCGGAGGAAATGCAGGTTTTGTGGAGCTTTATGCCTATGGGATGTACAAGATAGCTACTCTCACAGGGGTAAGGCTCTTTGATCTGGAGCATCACCATTTTGTGCAAGACTGAAAGTCTGTCAGTATGCCTGTGTTTGACCAAATTAGCAGCATAGATTGAAATGGAGTACAAAAGTTACAAATACCAGTTATGTAAGACTTTCACAGGATCTAAGTCACTGCTTACAATATGAATTATTAGCTGTTCTAAAGTCAATGATAGCTCCATTTCAAAGTGGGTTGCAGTGATAGGTCAGGAATGCTGGGTTAGATTTAGTTTGTAATTTGATAACTCTCCACAGATATCAGGAACCTGTCGCAGCCTGAGTCTGTCCAGTGATCTCAAGTCTTTGTCCGTCATCACAGAAGTCAGGTCTGCTGACAACAACCCAGAAATCTGCTACGTCCAGGTCAGAGGGATGATTTTGGTTTTAGTTCTTAGATCCTTACCCACATATCTTTGCTCTCTGTGTTGATAAAGTCATCTCCCTTTTTTCCAGTTGGACACAGGCTTGTTGTCAGATTGCCTGCCTGAGGTAACCAGGATGGCACGTAAGTTCACCCACATCTCTACACTCCTGCAGTATCTACACCTCTCACTGACCTGTATGTGTGAAGCCTGGGAGGACATCCTCATGCAGATGGATCTTCGCCTGACTAAGTTTGTTCAGGTCAGTCGCTCTGACTTTGTAGTTTATTCTGGATATGATAATAAAGTAGAGCTATTTTCTTATGTGGAACTTTTTGTTCTCACAGGAGAAGAACACAAGCACTCAGGTCCAAGATGAGTTTTTGGAGCTTCTGCTTTGGGGACAGTCAAGGTGAGAACAGAGGAAGTTTGAGCTACAATATATGGAGTGTCCTCTAGATGGTGTCTGAATATCTCGTATTACTTGCTGTATTTTTTTCAACCACTGACTCTCTGCTCCTTTGTAGTCCTGAGCTGCAGGCTCTCCTCATGAACCAACTCACTGTCAAGGTGAGAGATAGATTTTCTGTAAATACTCAGCTAAGAGCGATGCAGGTAAGATTTTACCCCAACTGTATGTAACTAAATATATGTTTCAACCATAGGGCCTGAAGAAGCTCGGCCAGTCCATTGAGTCCTCATATTCAAGTATCCAAAAGCTGGTGATCAGCCACCTGCAGAGGTATTTTCAGCTGTGCTTCTCTCTTTTATGTCTCATTCAGCCTGAACAGCCTTTTGTAAAGTCTCCCCCTTCTTTCTTTTCCTTCAGCGGCTCTGAAGCTCTGTTGTATCACCTGAGTGAGGTGAAGGGCATGTCTCTGTGGAAGCAGAAGTTTGAGCCCCTCGGCCTGGATTCAGAAGCCATTGAAGGTATTTTTCTTTATCCTGTATGGTAAGTAAAGTCAGAACAGAAGTAATTTAATCATGATCGACCCCATGTGTGTTTTCTATTTTCTGTTTTCAGGTGCTATCACGGCTGTAGGCTCTTTCTCTCTAAAAGCCAATGAACTTCTGCAGTGAGTTGTTAAAATATTATCCCCCTCCTGTGCTGTTAGCAAAGGTCCTGTAACTGTTTTAAGTTGTTTCTGAATGAGCTACTGTCTCTTTGTGTCATTGCTCTGCAGAGAATTACTGATTTTATTCTTTCTTTTAGAGTGATCGACAAGAGTATGAAAAACTTTAAAGCCTTTTTCCGGTGGCTGTATGTAGGTGAGAATAAATGTGACCTTGTCAAAGCACATAAAATGTGCCTCAGTTTGACTTTTAAATACAGTTGTAAATGCAATTATTTTCATTTTTTCTTTTAAGTTCAAATAGTTTAACATAAACAATTTGTTTTCTTTTCCTCCAGCTATGCTAAGAATGTGTGAGGAGCACGTACCACCAGAGCTCAACAAAGTAAGCGTTAAAAATGAGCTGAAAAAGACATTTTTGAGTCAAGAATATTCATGTAAATTTAATTAACAAGCTGATTAATCCCTCAGATGACTCAGAAGGACATCGCATTTGTTGCTGACTTTCTGTCTGAGCATTTCAGCGAGGTGAGAGCTGCATAATAGCCTTTAGAAGCCTTCTTATTGATTTTTTGCACTTTGTTTTAGAGCTTAGGTTTTTGTGAAGCTCATCCTTTTTTCACTCTTTTCTGATAGAATGAAGAACTCTTTGACCGTAAAGGGAAATACTTCAACGTAGAGCGAGTGGGTCAGGTGAGTACTTGTTCCCTCAGGTTTTTCTAACTTGAGTTCCTGTTTTAAATGCTGATTTATCTTTATCTTATGTGTGGACATTTTTAGTACCTGAAGGATGAGGATGAAGACCTTGTGTCTCCACCCAACACAAAGGGGAACCAGTGGCTGAAGTTTTTACAGGAGAGCACACACCTGAAAGGTAAAGTCTGAACTTGACTTTGAGAGTGCAGATGTATGTTTCTGTAGCTTTATTTTTGTTTGTTATTTGGGTTGTGTCGCCACTTGATGATCCGTTGTGTCCACAGAGTAAATGTTTGCTTGTTTTTGTCCAGAGAGCCCTTTGGTCTTCCCTTCATATCCCCAAAAGTCTCTGCACTTTGTGAAGAGGATGATGGAGAGCGTAATTGAACAGTGTCTACAGAAACCTGCAGTGAGTCCCTTTCTCCTTTTCTTTTCTCTTGCACATTTAACATTTAAATTACAAATAAGAAAAATTTTTATATTGGCTGTTATCACAGAGGTGGTCATGGCCTCTATTATTCCAATAGCCAGCAGGGAGCAGCTTAAAACAAAAAGATCTATTGTTTTTCACTTTGTTCATCTTCGTCATAAACATTTTTCTAATAACTTATCTACATCAGTCATAGAATTCAAGTCTTCTTTAATACAAGATTGTTTTTATTGGGCAAAATAAAGGTCTTTTTAAGTTGAAATAGAGGATACCTAAGCTTTTTGTGCTAAGTTTACTTTCATCAAAGGCAAATTGGTATTCATTGGCAACATTATATGCTTTTGACACATGAACTTTAGATGTGTTTTTGAATATATTAATCTTGTCTTTCACGTGTGACTCATGTTCTCTTTATTTGTGTGCAGGAAGTAATTGGGAAGTCTGTAAAACAGTCTATCTTCCTTCCCCTTTACACTGTCCCTGAGAGGTATGCTATTATTTTTCTGTCAATAAGCTACGTTTTTTTATTATACAATAAAATAAATGTGAGCAATGATTTATCCATTTATTTCATCATATCTCTTCTCTTAACAGCTCTGAAAACACGCCTCGGCTTTTTGAGCTTCCATCTTTGTATGTAAAAACACAAAAACAATGCTTTTTTCTTGTCTTCTCTGTAGCTCTTCATCAGATTGTAAACACAAGCATTTTATTTTTCTTGCCTAAAGGTGGAATGACAAGAAAGCCAAAATGCACTACGTGTTGTTCTGCATGCCAGAGATTTCACCGTCCAAGCTCTATCTTCTCCGCAAACCAACAGACCCAAACAGGTACATTTATTTCACCGAGTGTGTCATTAGTTTTTTACCTGTTAAATCTGATTTTAACCGTTTTGCTAATTTTCCACCCACAGACACATCCCCAACAGTGTCATGTCCATCGATCTCAGCCACCACCTGGAGAATACAGAAGAAGATCCTGCTTCAGCCCAGTATGTGTCTTTATTTATTTATTTCTTAAGTGACAAAATGGAAATATTTTCAGCTGCTTAATACAGCTAGACCCCTTTTTGAAAAGTGGAGCCAAAACACCTCAGCGATAGGACCTAATATATTGTGCTGTAGATGTCATTTGGGGTCTAAGAGCTCTAAACGTTTTGGCCTTACTTTTAGAAAGCTGTCATGTCATTGACTCACCATTATTTTCTTTTTATTAGGCCTAATTGTGTATACAGCTGTTTGGATGCTAGTTTTTATGACGATGAGATGCTCACTGTGGTCCTCCAAGGATCGGATGAGCACAGCAAGAGGCGTGTTCTGGCTCAAGTCCCTCTTGCCTCCATAATGAGCTGTGAGAATGAATTCAACTGGGAGCCGAACATGAGGTATGTGTGTGAAAACACTCCTTAAAGAATCTCTCTCCTTCAGAAAGTCTGTTCTTGTTGTGCAGTTTGAGTCATGTTTGAAAAGCTGTGGGGTTCACTGGTACTTCTAAACATGGGCCTCATTTCACTTGGTTTTGTGGATCTAAATGACTGATAGTTCAGAAGTCCTCTGTTATACACCTTCATTCAACAGGTAAAAAAAAAACCCCTGAAATGGCTGCAACAAAGTACATGAGGGGAAAAGCAGCCAAATCAAAATACTTCAAGAGCTTGTGTGCCTCTGAAGGGCTTGAATTTTTATTTTGAGTGTCAGATAGTATTATTTAAAATCCCTGCTGTGATTGACCTTTTTGTTATGCTAAGCTTCTTTGTTGGACACTAAAAACAGCAGCTCCATTGCTCTATGCAAAGCAACAGGCTAACTGAATAAAAATGGGACATTATCTTACTGGGTATGAGAGTTTCTTGTATTTTATTACTGCACTGACAAAACTGAAATCCAAACGAGGTTTTCCCTTTTTTCTGTAAGATTAAAGTCCTATTTGACTCAATAGGAGCTACATTCTACCAACAAATCCATGAAAAATGTCTCATTTCAAGATAATAGAAGATAAAAATGACACCCCAGTTGCTATAAATGACCGGCCAACAACAAGAAAAAACTTTTTTAGATTTTTTGAAAAAAATAATTATACCTCAATACAAGACACTAAAATAAATATTTCCCACACCAATAAAAGCTTAATTTCACTATCTACAAGCGGTAGGGACATCATTTTTATTCTTTTATTGTCCTTCTTCCCCCCTTCTGTACTCTTTTTCCTCATCTAATGAAACGGGGCGCTACACACACTGGCGACCAACAGTTCTCCTGCTCCTGTCCTCCCCTTGTTATGTGTCACTGTTTTTTTCGTGTTTCTTGGACAGGATGAAACTGGAATGAAATTTTGTTGCTCTGAAACATATGTGGTGACAAATAAAGTAACCTTGAGCCTTGAACCTCAAATAATACATTTTTCTGAACTATTCGCGTGAATGTGACCTATATCAAGTCTTAGATTTGTTGAATGTAGAGTATAATCTGCTTGCTCTGCACCTGAACATCACTATTAAAACCACCAAAGTCACAAAGTGGCAGAAATGAACAGATTGTGGCTACCCCTGTGTTACATTACTATTTTCTGTTGACAGAGTCTGGTTGCTTTCAGGAGAGTGATGAAGCATCTGTTTCTGCTTAAAGAAAACATTCACCGTAGTCGGGATTCCTTTTGTAATGTTAAATAAACTGTCTGAGCCTCCCTGTCTTGAACAAGTATTTTTAGTGCTCATACTTTGATCAGGCCTATTTGCCTGCAGGGGTTAGAAATTGCACAGAGTTTCACAGATGTTAGCCAAACCAATTCATTGGAAAGATTTCTACCTTCAAGTCATTAAGAACTAAAAATAATTCAGTTGCCGGCTTAGGAATGAAGATGACAAAAATCCTGTTTAACAGGACAGAGTTTCTTCTGTGCTGCCAGATAAGCCAGCCTTTGTGTTTCAATCCATTTGCCTAATTGCATAACATCAGTCATTACAGCTCTTATCTCTATCATAAAACAGGTTTACTAATACGCTGCTCTTTGCCTGATAAGAGCCTTACTATGATAAAACAATGTACCAGTGGCTCTCTGATCCTCTCTGGTACAGCATGTTTTATGTGCACACGCGTGAAAGCACAGTGTGAGGCAGCTGCAGCTCAGTCGTCATTGTCGATTGTCTCTCAACTGAAAGGTGAACGGTTCGATCCCTAGCTCCCGCACTTTACACTGTTGACACTGGGCCTAAAGCGCTGGCAGTGTCTGCTGTCACTATATCACGAAAATGTGGGTGTGATGTAGTTTAACAGCATTTTGAGAGGTCACAATGCTTGCCTCATTTAAGTATAGTTCACTCACTGTTTAGTTTACCCAGTAGTGGTTTAAGCTCCTGGCTACAGGGCGATAAAGGTATACAGCAACCAAGATCTATTTAAAACAATTTTATTAGTCAATTAGGTGCAATTAATTGTGAAAGTGAGAAATCAGTTTGAAAAAAGAGTCTAAAATCCCAGGACTTCCCTTGGGGTCGCCAAGCATTTCTCCCCCCTGCCAGGTTAAGTGTTACTTGTCAATTTATTTTAAATAAGATTGTGGATGACTAGCCAATCACAGCGCCCAGTGTGCAAGTGTCTTTGTGTTGATGATAGAGAGTGGGAGAAGCTATCCTGAGCAGCTACAGTAGCAGCCGTAACACAGAGAAAGAACGATACAATATGTGCAGGGAATCTCATTTAGCTGCAGGAAGTCAGGTGTACGGCTCTTGAGTGTCTCTCATGTGATGCTGCAGGTGCTCGCACGGCTGTTTCTTACAGTCGATGGTGTGTTTACAAAGCTAGATCTGTTAGCCATGCTATGAGCTATGGTTGGTGGCAGTTGATATTATTTATTTTAATTGTTTGATTATATTTTTTGTGTTTGTTAAAACTTCAAGATTGTGCCTTTTTGTAGGACTCATCCAAAAACTCTTCAAACCCTCTACAGGGAACTCCTCCAAAGGCACTTAAATAGGGGGAATAATTCATTTCTGAGGAATTATGATATTATTTATTTTAATTGTTTGATTATATTTTTTGTGTTTGTTAAAACTTCAAGATTGTGCCTTTTTGTAGGACTCTGCATTCAAGTATTGTTAATAAATGGCTTATGATAACACATTATAGTCATAATTTCAAAATCCCTGTCAACTTTTAAATTTTTTTTTTGCAAACACCTCTCTACCTCCAGGCTTAGCAATTTTTCTTTGGGAAACCCTGAAATTCTCCTTAAAATAACATTCATGCAATCCCTGTCACCAGGTTAGACCAGCAGAGCAGCCGCATCCCGTACCAGAGCCTGGTGTTGGGGAATCAGTGGCGTGAGCTGGAGAGCATGAAGGCTCAGTATGTGGCCGTTAATGGAATCCGCAAAGTGGCCTGTGTTGTGAGTGAACATGCTATCACGGTTATATTTCATGTGGGGGTTCATGTTTTTCAGACTAAAATGCAATGACTGTACTCAGAAACATTCATGTTGTGCTTCTTCTGGTGAACCCTTTGACCATGATCAATGGCTCTAAAGAGGCATCAGTCTGAGAGTGACGCTAAGCAGTTTATGACTCTTCACTGTGCCATTAGTGAATATAGTGGGTATAAGCTCCATGTTTTTCTCTCCTTGCAGTTAAGTGCCAATCTTCGACACATTCGTGTTTTTGAGATGGATGTTGAAGATGAAGATGATGAGGGAGCTGAGTCCCAGAATACAACTGCTGACCAAGACGTACTGGACTCTACCATGAGCAGCACGGGGCAGGGGATCGAGGCGCGGGCTGAGACTGGGGATGAAGCTGGAGGGCAAAGAGAAGATGTGCTTCAGAACACTGAGGAGCGCTTAGAGTCAGAGGAAGCACTTGAACTCACTTAAGACTGAAGAACATGCTACATAAACATGGGGCAAAGCTCCAGCTTGAGCTTGTTACAAAAATGTTTTTTAAGATGTTTCAAACTCATGTTTGTTTATGGCAATAAACACGTTTACATTATCTGTTATTCTGTAACCATTTTATTCCAGTACCCTCAAATTTATGTAGGTGTATTGATAGTTGGACTAACATTGTGTTCTTGTGTGTAAATAAAGTGATGCGTTATGATAAGCAGATTAATAATTAGGTGTACTGATGGGCAGACCAAAGTCAACCTTTTAGTCACAGAAGGACAAAGACTTGTAGAATCCAAAAAAAGTTAATTTGGTCAGACACCGTTTATTATAGTGAGGCGGAGGTTCTATACTCATGCTGCAAATTTGTGGATGAAGTTTTATCATATTTTCATATTGCAGGTGCCAGATGAGGCAGGAACCAGAGAGACAACCCTGAGAGAACAGTTAGAAAAACAAAAAGCTGGCTCATGCACTGTTAGTGAATCAGACCAAATGGCATTAATCATCAATACCCTCTGTAAGTAAAATAAAATTTCTTAATGTCAATAATATCTTTTTAAAGCTACAAGGAGCCACACGGGGCTCCGGAGCCGCAGGTTGCAGACCCCTGGTCTAGGAAATGATGGTGGAGTATGAACAGAGTCCTGTGGAGCTATTTCAGCTCCAGATTTATCCAGGTGGGGTTACCCAAAGGATTGATGTGGATTACAAATATATCCATATCAATATACAAAATATCATTTAATCTTTACAATGTCTTTTATTATTTACAACTGAAGAAAGTCGTACAATCAGTATAAGATCGGTATCGCCGATACTAGCCTGAATTTGACTCAGTATCGGATATGTAAGGAAATCAGCCATACCGAACATCATCGGTCTTAATTGCCTCCCTGTCTTAAGGGCGCTGGTTGACACTAAAGAATAGTGCACGTGGAAATAGGTGTTGGTTACGCGCTCGCTCCCGAATGAACGCGATGACGTATGCTCTCCGCCGCCTGTTGGTCTTTCACAGTTGGTGACGAGTGTTATGAAAATGGCCTCAACCCTGCCCGTGAGCACGGCAAACTGGAGAAGATGACGATGTTGATCTGTCCAAGTCGGTCTAACACCAAAGTGTCTTCTTTCAACACGTAGATAAGAGTGAAGTTAACAGAAACTGGGAGACTGTCGGCAGAGAAACGTCTAGAAACACCACCAACCACCGCATATTTTCGTCGGGCTGAGGAGCCACTATGGAGGATATCAACTCAAATATCAACGCGGACTTGGAGGTGCGGAAGCTCCAAGACTTGGTGAAGAAACTCGAGCAGCAAAATGAGCAGCTCCGGAGCCGGTCTACGATGTTGTCGTCGTCTGGAGGGATGTCAGGGAACCATAGACCCCTCAGCGCCGGGTACGACTCCTCGTCTCTGTCAGCCGGTCTGGCCGGCTTCCCTGGGGTGGGGTTCGTCGGAACGGGCGGCTACGGGGGTCTGCTGGAGAACAACCGCTCCTTCAGCCCCAGACTGTCCTACGACGGCATCAGCTTCGGGAGGGCGTATGAGTTTGAGGGGGCATCCGCTTCCCCTTCTTTGCCGAGAATGAACTCACTTTATTCAGACACCTCCGGCGGATATATAGATGAAGGGGAAACATCGATCCTCGATGAAGTGGAAATATTAGACCTGGAAGACATGGACTGTCTCCATGAGGACGAGGACAGCTGGTGAGTGACAGGCTTGTGTTGGAGGTTTATGCCTTTACAGCCGTGTCTGTGTCATCACTTCTCAGTGTTAATTGTCTGGGCACAGCTGGTTTGTACATCAGCTACTATGAGACAATCCTCTGGCAACAACAGTCTCAGTTATCGGTGTCTTTCTAGAAAAAGCAGGAGAAATTTATTGGAATATATGTTTGAGTTTCTGCCCAATCAGACTTGTTTCTAAAAATTGTGACTCCAGGAGCGTGTACAGAGGGGGGCATGGCGACCCCAGAACCCTAAACTATAATAAGCTATCTTACTTGATACAAGTGACCGAAAGACCTGTGTTCAAAACAACTGTTTGGACTGTATTCTTAAAGCTATTTCTATTATATTCTTTGCTTTTACATTACTACATTATTACATACATAACTTTAATTATTGTGTTGTTACCTCTATCTAATGGGAAATACTTTAGACATCTGTGTCATTAGACAGTTGCATGTGAGAGGAATCATTACATCAAAACTGCAACCAACTCCAGCACTTATGCATTTTTGGGTCTTCGAAGAACTATTCAAGAAGTTGTATGTTGCCACTCACAAAGTCTGTTTTGTTGAATTTCTAAATGACAGTAGTGCACTCAGAATCTGAACATGTACTGAGAGAAAAAGATGGTGAATAAATTAAATTAATTCACGTGGAAACACTAAGGCTCCATTTACGTGACAGTGTTCCACCCTAAACGTCAAAAATTTAGAGGCTGAAGAAGAGGTGAGCTGATCATCTCGCAAATCCATTGAATGCTTCTTGACTGATTGATGAAATGCTGCAATAGACTCAAACTGTATTGAAAGGCGGTCAACAGATTCAGCAGCACAAGCACAACACAGTAGTCCACTAGTGTTACTGTTGTTGTTCGGTTTGCGCATGGCCATGCCGCAATGAAAGTGCAACGCGCATATGTAAAGCAGAGTGTGACGTCAGCCTTACCACTGAAAACTCTGTTTGTTGTTTACACAGCAATAGTTAAACAGTGTTTCAGAAAAATTTCACCCCGGAGACCATTTTCAAAAGTTTGCGCTTGAGTTGGCTAAAAGACAGTGCCTGTTTAAACAAGGGGCTGAAACGCAACAATGCTTTTGCGTTTCACCCCAAAACCGTCATGTAAATGAGGCCTAATACCTCACACACATAATTAGTGAATCCATGCCCAGTTTGGACTCCAAGTAAACAAAGTCGAGACACACCCCTGGATGAGTGACAGAGTTGTGTTGAGATATTTCTAGACTTTACAGCCAGTCCGTGTCATCAGTTTTAACTGAATGGACACAGAATGGTTTGCACATCAGCTACCATGACTTGCTAGAAAGCTGGCCTGGAGTAGCAGTAACAGTAGTGAAGTTCACAGATCTACATTTGTGAGATCTGACCTGTAATGACACTTGTATACATTACTATACGTAACCTCAAACCCACACGAACATGAGCATATGGTTCCCCTCCTTCATAAAGCACTGTATTCCCCATTCAGTTGGTCCCTCACAGGTTCCCTTACATCTAAATCAAAAGAGAGCTACTACTTTAATCCAAGATTTCTACGTTCAAAGTCCAAGATTTACAAATTGAGTCAAAATCCTTTGTTTGAAGTCAGGAATTTGAGATCGAAGACAAAAATTTTGGCCTAAAGTCAAGAACAAAAATCCCCTGTGTGTGATGCATTTTTCATGTGTGACCCTAATCCTCCTCTGCAAATGGCAAATACATTAAATTGAGGGATTAAATTAGAAGGACGACTGGAAATGCTTGAGAGAATGCATGGGCTGAAAGTCAAGCTTATTATTCCTTTCCTCTGTACTCGACAGATATCTCAAAGGCAAACCTTTTACTCCGTGGTGTAAGTTGTGAAAGTCAAACAAGAACAGAACCAGTTTTTAACTTCCTGTTCAAAATAAACGAGTGTTACAAGATTTTCATGAAAAGCAATGACCTTACCTTTTTCTAAACAATCTAAGAGACAAAAAGTGAGCTACATGTTTTTAATTGTTCCACTATGTATATTCTCCTTTCATCTCTTCATATTTGCCTTTGCAGTGCGTTTTTTTTAACATCTGTTGACCTTAGCTCACACTTGGCTTTCTAATTTTAAACAACCTCTGAACTCATTTAAGGAGGGAGTGAAGCAGGCGTCTCACTGACTGAATGATGCTGTTTGGCAGGTCATGTGGGCGATGCCAAGCCTCTTCTCGGACTGCGTGATCATAACAGACATGCTTTGTCATAGCACATCTCTATCCATTATGTCATACCTTCCTTGCAGACTCACCAGCAGGCCTCTGAGTCTCCAACTCTCAGCTGTCAGGACCCTGAGTCCCCCCCCCATCATCTGTTGAACCGTTTTGCTCTTGTGATGTGGCAGATTTGCTTGGCTTGTCCTGGCAGTGATGGCAGGAGATCAGTGTGTGCAGTGAAAACTGAAAGTCCTGCCCAGCAGTCATGTGGGAGAGGTAGCCATGGTTATAGTCCTCCTCTGAGTTTCCCATTAGCACAACAGTTGGCAAACATCCACCAGTGCGCTGCAGCACAGAGTGAGAATAAAGTGTTTGAAATCCTCTCATCATGTAGGAATAGATGCTCTGTCAGCACCAACAAACACAGATAGCAAACAATGGCCATCAGTAATAGAAAAGAGTCATGTTGAGATTCTTGAGGACAGGGATGACATCATGTTCTCTTTGTTATCACAGTTATCCTGACGGCCCACATGTTCGACATACTCCCGTTTTTAATCCACTTCGGCACATTGTGTTGGTATTACTTCCTCCAGCGCTGAGCAGTTAAGGTTTTTAGGGTTAGGTGGCTTTGCATAGACACACTGTATAAATGTAATCCCTGAAACTCGAGAGTATGATTGGATTTGTGCTGCTGTCTAAATCTCCCTCTCTCATCCAAACCCAAGGAAATCCCTCAACAAGGCAGAGTCACACACTGAGGGCAGTTTCACAGCAGATGTCAGACATGTAGACCTACGGAGGAGGAAAATTGGGTTGTTATTTTTCGGAAACAGCCCCTGACTAGACGTAAAGGTAAATACGGGCTCTCTGTAGGCGCAGTCTTTTCTTATGTCTTAGAAGGGTTGGGCTGATTGGCGGTTTCCAGGATAAAACCTCTGTAATAAGCAGCATTTGGGTGTACCTCCTGCTGAATAGTAATCATTTCTAAATCTACAAACAAAGCCAGCTAATACTTGGTTAGGAGTGGACTCATACAAACGTCTTCCCTCTTTAGCCGGCAGCACTGAGGCTGTGCCAGTGACTGAGCCTTCCACATCAGACGACTTTCAGGCACTGCTCACTCATGCTCAACAGAGCTAGTCTCATTACGCCCTGGCTGTTTGTCAGCCCTGTGGATCAGATTGATATCTGGGATTACTGTGTTGTGTGGGGCTCCTGCCAGCTCCTGTCATAGACTCCTGTAATCCCTGAATTAGCTTGAAACTGGATTTTTGAAGCTGCAGCAGCGTTCTACCTTTCAATGGGTGCTTGTCACACGCTCCTGCTGCTGCATGTGGACATGACAGGAATCATTGTTGGAGCTGGTGTGCAAAGTGGATCTACCATGTTCTATCCAAATGTGAATGACGACCAGCGTGTTTGTAAACAGTGAAAAATGGGTCGTCCCACATTTCCAGCTCGTGTTTTTCTACACAGGCCGCCGCCTTTGCCTCTGATGTAGGTGCTTTCATCATTAAAGGCTCCCACTATGACTGCAAGATAGCCGACAGCTGCTGACTCAGATTTCTCTTTTGGGTAGAAACTCTTCCCTTTTCTTTTTGTTCTTTTCCTCAAAGGTGACAACAAACACACGTTTGTAAGGAGCAGAAAGTAACAGGAAGTTGAAGCCCATTCAGTTAGTTTGTGGTTTGTTTTGTGCCACACAAACAGCAGGTTTGCAACTTTGGCTGCATAATGGACTTCCATTACAAATGGACATTTAATCACAAAGCTCCTAGGTCTGCAAAAAATTGAATTAGGCTTGAAAAATGTAGGGTCACGTGAGAGACTTTTACTTCATATTAGTCCACATCTGAGTTTTTTTTATCAAATCTACCCAGTCTATGTAGTGAGACATTGTATTTTATTATTAGAGGGACTGTGAGGACTTTCTAAGTGATCTTGAAAAAGTCTCATATCTAGATAAATGCCTGGTCATTATTTACAACTTAAAATTAGATTATCAGCTCTAGAATAGATTATTTCTAAATGCTACCTCCTAGCTGTCCAATTGGGACTGGTTCGGTCGGATTGATTTACAGCAAATCGAGGTCTCTGAATGGGACTCCAGCTGACAAAGTTTAGCAGTGAGAAGAGAGATCTGGACTGGAGCTGGACTGTGACAGAAAAAGGACAGAATAAAACTAAACGGGAGAGTGAGAGAGCACAGGCTCAAGGCTGAAACACAAGCCAACTCACATGCAGCATTCATACTGCAGTGGTCTGTTCAAGCCTGAGAGTCTATCAATAAAATGAAGAGCCATGTTACGTTTGCGCTGCTTGGTAGATGAACACTTTAATAAGGATTCACTAACGTTACATGAAGCATCAGGCTTTGAGTAGCGCTAACTAGAGCTGGCTGCCAAACTAGGGTACGAACTTAAAAAATTTGGTTGTTGTCATGTTTCATACAACAACACCTGTTAAGAACCTATTGATAAATACATTACCTTGTTGCATTGTATCTGGTAAAAAGTTGTCTTGAACAAAGAGAAGAAGTGTTGAAAATAAGATAAGCTCTACTTTCACTTTCACTTTCAAAACAAAGACATCTTTGTGAGTCGCTGTATCCCGCCTCATATGGATTCTCCTCACACTCACTTTAATTTTGTTTATGTACTTGTTGTGGTCCACACAAATGCACTCTTTCCTCTGCAATATCAACAATTTGTGAATCTTCTTCTCTACCACCCTTGCTGATCAAAAAATCCCAAATTGATCAGGCTCTATCCCCAAGTATTAGGAGGGTTTGACTGTTTCCATAAATACCTCTGACTAAGCATTGAACCTGATGACTTTTGGGCCAGTGGCAAAGATTCATTCTGAGTTTGCTGCAGCAGCAGGAGCAGGAGCTGTGAGTTTCATTTCCTAATTGCTGGATTAAGACCAGAACACAGAGAGGGGGTAAAAGGAATCCTGCAGCATGTGAACGGTAAGATTATAGATTAATAAGAAATTAGAGGGAAAGCCTGAAATACTGGACTCCGGCAAGGGTCACTGCAAATGAAGACAACTATTGAGAGTGATTTACCTCAAACCTGTCTGTTTACAAATCTGAAAGACATCCATGAGTCAACTTTTGCCATTTTAGCTACTTCTTGAATTATTGATGCACCACATCAAATATTCAATGAAAAAAAATCTGAATTAAACCAAATAGTAATTTCCAATCTCAACAAGCACATTCATATAAAAAACCTTTCCTCCTGTAGACTTGATCTGTTGTTGCCGTCACACTTTGCTGTTATAAATCTAGTCCACACACTTGTTATTCCCCCTTTCTCATTTCCTGTCAGGGCTGCTGCAACACATCACATATGAGGTGTGATGGACGCAAGCTGTCAGAGCCAGTTATTGTGAGAGACACCCTTCGTTTGTGTGATTTATGGTTGTATTTCTGTTATGCACATGCAGTATGTGGCATTAACTGTGTGTACTGTACATGTTATTCCAGGCTCTATGAGGCCAAACTGAACAGCCCCCTGCAGAAAGCCCAGAGTCCTATCGTGTGGTGCCGCCAAGCTCTCGACAACCCCAGTCCTGAGATGGAGTCAGCCAAGCGCTCCCTGATCCACAGACTGGATCTCACCCTGTCAGGTAAACACCAGCAGTGAAGATGACACACACACACACACACAAAGAGTCTCAACTTAGCAACAGCTGCAATGGTAATAAAAACAGGAACAAAACAGTCATGCACTGACTTCTTTTTTTGGATATTTGAGCTTCAAAAGACAACAGGAGAAAATCTTCTCTGTAGATCTGCGTTCATATGAAACAGTTTCATGTGGTGCAGCATTCATGTCCAGGCACAGCAGAGAGAGAGACACGTTTTAAAGCTGTGACTCCTCAGGCCAGCAGGCCTCTAAATTTGACACAAATGTTACGTAAAAGCAACACCATAAAGGCAACTTTCTGAAACTAAGAACTGCATCTTTAACACCTCACTGTTGTATTGTCTGACTTCTTTGAGTCTGAATACACCCAAAATAGCAACAGACTGAGTGGACTAAGTGCTTCCATGAGGCATGAACATATCTGCAACACCTGTTCAGTCTTTCTCCAACAACTGTAGTAGCTAGAAGTTTGAGCATGAATCCTTTTCTTTCTCTCCCGTAACCTCTCCATGGATGAGGTCACATTAAAACCATAGACTGTATAAAACATGGACATAGTCTCCGTGACGTCACCCGTCTGTTACTGCAGCTCTGTTTTGAGGCTAAATGACGGGCGCGGCCATATTGGAAATGGGACGAGTGACGAGTGCCCAAACTCACAGCGATTGGGCGTCCGTCAGTCACGTGATCTGTGCTGTGGCTCTGATTGGGCAAGCTCTTAGTCCTAATATCTTCCAAACGGCCGAGTTAGAAAAAAATTCACCCCCCTCACAGTGTGAGCCGTTAGCAAAATTAGCGATCCAGACGGGAGACAGAGTTTGTACCAGGCTTTAAATACGCCAATTTCGGCTCTGAAAATGGCCTTTTTCCCATCTGCTAATACAGTACTTCCGGTGCTTCTGGAGCCAGCCTCAAGCGGTCACTGGAGGAACAGCAGCTTTTTAGCACTTCCGCGTTGTCTCATTTTTTCAGACCGGAGGTTGCCGCTCGATTAAAACACTCTAAGTTGGGGTCCCATGCTGGTGGCGACTGGGGGTCACATGCATAAAATACCAGTAGGCCTGGCTGATGTGAACTGCATGGATATACAACAAAGAAAAAGATGTTCTCCAGAGAAGTTTCTTTCATCGTGTTCTTTTTAAAAAAGACATGGCACAAGAAATAATTGTTGTTATTAATTTGTGTCTACAAAAACTGAGACACAAGGAGTTTGTTCACAAATGCAGAAATAATCCTTCTTCCTCTGATGATGTTTAGCGTTCATTAATGGCAGTGAGAATCTATAATTTGTTTATGAAAACACTAAACCTCAAAATAAATAACTTTGCATCATCAAATTCACCTCTAAATTAAATTCTACTACTTCTCTCATTCCTACCAACACAGTGTTCGGGGCTACATCATTTATTGCATTGTGTTGTAAAGTTTCCCTCATTTCAGGGGGGGGAGAAGAATTGATAGATGTATCTGTGTGATGAGTTGTTGTCAGTAGAGGCAGAGGTCGTTTGTGATCCAGTGTCGAAGTGGTGAAAAATTTACAGCACAGTGACCTGGATGTAAATTTCAGGATGTGTTGTAAGCTCTTAAAAGCTCAGGGGGTTGTGAGAATCTATTTGAGTGTGTTGTGTGTTTTTTGGGATTAGATGTTGTATGTTTGGGAAATGATACTAATAGCAATGCACATAAAGAAGTTTCTTTGTTACCCTTTGAGTATGCGTGTAACAATGTTTAATTCAAATATCATGGGATGTATGGGACATTTATCACTCTGTGTGATACAATCGCTCTGTGTGCTTAAGGCAAGACAGGGTATTGACTTATTCATACCTAGATCTGTAAAATTGATTTCCTTCTCTCCTAAATTCTCATAAACAGAGATTTCTGTCACATATTTGCCTCTTTAAAGAAAAAAGATTTCGATATTGCATTGAGTGCCATGCAGTGATTTAGTATTTTGTTGAGCTGTGTGGACAAAGTCCCAGCCGCTTTTAATCGGTTTATGTTGGAGGCTCATTTAAACTCAGGAGAAGAGATGTAAACCATTACTTCTTTGGAAGACCTCTCTGAGTTGATTAGATTGTGATGCATTACTTTGGATTAAAGTTGCCAGCAGTTAATTAAGTAGTTTACCCATTAAAGAGGGGGTATAGTGCTTTGTATTAGACTCTGTGATATCCCTCTGGAATGGAGTAGTAGCTTTAAATGATATACAGCTAAAAATAAAAAAAAAAGGGGGGGAGGGGTACTAAATCACAGCATGGCACTCAGTGCAACATCTAGATCTTTTAAAAACCCTTATTTCATCCTCTGTCTGAAATGGTTAATTTTAGCTGATGTCTCTTTAAGGCTCGCCACTCCAGAAACCCCGGTCCCTCTGATTGGCCAGCCCTCTTGAGGTCTGTTGAATCAGACTGATTGGCATACTTTGAGCCTACCCCTCTAACATGTACTAAGCTAGTGAGCAGATCCTTGTGTGATGATATCATTTCAGCCAATTTCATTTTTTTTTAATTTAAGGATTTAGGGATAGATGGTTTTGATCAGCTTACAGATAGATTTGGGGATTTCTACAACATACAAATATGTAATGGATTCCAAATCTGCACAGGTTAAATATGTACATCCTGCGTTGCTACTTTCTATCCATGTTTGAATGGGAAACATATGTATGGAAAAGCAGAATACCCCCTCTTTAATGCTAGTGTAGATATAAATCCCTCTCATGAAGATCAGATTTTTTAAAAGTAGACTGTTAGTCGTGAACGATTTTAACAAAAGGCACTGACACATGATCTTGTTGGAAAAGACAAAATGACATTATTGGAGAATTTATCCACCATCCAGTGCCTGGCTCTTCTCGATTTTTCCTCCTTTGTGCTCTGTCTGTGCCTGTTATCTGAGCTTTAGACTGCCACTAATTATAGTCAGTCCCTGAGTGAAGAGGACGGCCTCAAATCCTCGCAGCTAAACTGAGAGGGGTCACTTCCATTCTAACAGCGGTATGCCCATGTGACAGATCGAGTTGAGCAATGGACCGCTGAAGGTTGTCGTTGCCTTGGTTGTGATCGTCTCAGCTCTGTGGCGCAATTTTTATAGAGGACACCTGTAAAAATGATCACATAACTCAAGAGAGATCAGTTCTGATTAGATTGGCTTCAAAAATACACTTCTGTTGTCGTTTTGAGTGTAACCTACAAGTTTTACAGATCAGAAATGAACTGAGAGGATGTGTCTCGTAGGAGAGCGAGACCAGGATTTATACATCTCATTGAATAAGGAGTCTGCAAGTGTCTTTACGAATTTTATCATCAGTACTTTCAGGCTCTGAGGTCAGACTACAAAGCAACATTTATTCAAAATGTTGCCAGAGATGACCCTAGCAACAAAAACACACCAGCAGTCATGGCCTCAGATGGCACGAGGAACATGCCACCCTGCTGGGATTATACGTGATGGTGGTGATATCATCACTGTAGGTGTGTTGAAAGGACGATAACGTCATCCTCCAGAGCCTGAAAATACTCTCATGTCACTGACACCACCCAGCTCGCTCCCTGCACCTCTCTCCTCAGTTGGCACTGATGTTGTCTCCATTTACACAAAAAGACAGAACAGAAAAAAACACATCCATTCACTGAATCGATCATTTAAACATTCATTTAACTTGGAATCCATAGTTGTTGTTACTGTTGATTATGGTAAAAAACGTCTTTTCCTTCATGCCCAAAAAAAGACTTTTGAAGCACTTTATTCTTAGACACTCACCACAAACACACCCTCATGGCCCCTGGCTACTCTCTTTCACACCCATTTTAACACTGGCATGGAAATCCTGTTGCCATGGTGTCTCTTAAATTTGTGTCAAAGGAATTTCCAAAGTAAACAAATCCTGACTTCACTTGTGGCAGATTTTAGTCAGAGCGATTAGGGTCATAGGAGCGCCTCCACAAAAGAGTTCATCCACAGAAGAAAGAGAAAAGAAAGAAAATATGAAACACTGTCATAAAAATTTCATTTATTTTCACTTGTTTACTAAATCTTGTCTGAGTGGGCTTCATGAAATGTATGATTTGACCAAAGAGCTGTACAATCAAGGTAGGCATTAAATTGAAACAAAAGCATGAAAAAGACGAAAAGACTGAACCGTAACACGTAGTGTAATGGTGAATAATGCACTAAGCCTGAACAGAATTTATTTGAATGACTTCAAATAAACAGAAAAAGAAAAGCTTGATTTATATTTGATAATATTTGAAACATAATTTATCCTCCAAATATGATGGTATTATAAATGTTTCATCCAATTTATTTAAAAATCTCTTTTCTTCTCCTTTTCCCCATTGTTAATATTCCTCAAAGAGTAAAGCTTTCTGTCAACTGGCTCCATGCTGATCATCCCGCACAGAGTTTTAATGCTATTACCTGATTGGTTGTTAGATTAAAAGAACCATTTTATACCTTATTATTAGTCTGCTTATAGTGATGTGTTTCTGCCTCCTGGATGCCCCAACCTGAATTTACTTATTGTCAAGTTTATACAACTTTCTCTATCCCAACTTTAAAATGCAAAATAATGGAAGTTTAAAGATTTAATAAGACTATGGAATCTGATTCATTGTTAGAAATTCAGCAGTTAATCATGTTTTTTATTTTTCTTCTTGAAATTTTCTGCAGTTTTCTTCACTTTTGTTTGTTAAAAACATGCCGTATCATGATACAGCTTCACCCATTTGAAGCATTCCCCTGTATTTTAAATATGAACTGAAGTGTTTTGATGATGACCAATCCTTTTGTCAGAGCACTCCCTGTTAAATTCATATCCCTCAGCTGACGCGCCTCGGTTATGTAACTAACAACAGGGAGGAGTCGGTGGAGTCAGAGTTGAGTCAGACAGAACGACTTTCTTTCTTCATGTCAGACGAGCCTGATGAACCGTAGCAACACGTGCTCCCAGAACTGAATCGTTTTTCCACAGCGTTGCTTTGACAGCTGTCCTGTGTATGAGACCCAAGAGATCCCAACCAAAGTCACATGACTGACCAGCGGTATTCCTGCTGTACAGTTTGTTCATGTCCTCCTCACTTTCTTCCACCAGTTTGTTATTCACTGGTGCCTCTCTGTTTACTCCTCTCCTGTGATTTGCCTGAAGCTGTTACAGTCTTTCTTTTTGTTTATATCAGAGAAAACCTCAATGCAGTGTGGTGTCTTCACTTCCCTCCTCTGAGTTTGATCCCTGCAGGCCTTCATTAAATACAGAGATGCTATGTCCTGGCTTCCTCCAAGGCTTTTTTTCCTTCTGCGAGCTAAATCTGCCCTCAAGTTTCCACTGCTGAAAAGCTAAGGCGGAAAATCCTTTCATACAATCTCAAATTACAGCAATCAATGGCCTCCATCTCTGAGTACAGCAGAATGAAATTATCTCTTCCTCTGACTTCTCGCCTTGTTTCAGGACGCTCAGATTTGAGGACACTCTATTTTGGTTGGTCCCTGAGCTGCAGATCTCTTTAAATCAGATAGGTCTGTGTCTTTTCTGGTGCCACTGAGCTTCTAGGAGAGGTTTTTGTCAGCCCACTGACATCTTAGTACCTCATGAAAATAGTTGAGAAAGACTCCTCTGGGTGGGTTCAGGACTTTGGTCATGTTGCCACTCAGAATACCCAGAATTCTTTGTTCCTGAATTTACTATCCAAGGTGGTTAAAAAGCCCTTAAGCCCATCGTCTCGTGCTCTCATGTGTTGTTGACATTCCTCAGCAGATGATCCATATAGGTATTTCCTAAATGATGCAGGAGGACAGAGGGAGCAGGAGGAAGGAAACAGGAGGTGGAGCTGATCTTATGAAGCTCCTTTCCAGTCGCCACTGCTCAGCTGTGTAAACAAACGGAGAGATAGAGAGACAGAGTCAGAAGAGAGAGAGAGAGAGAGGTAAACAACTTGACATCCGAACTATGAGAGTGACCAGCAGCTTGTCCAGAATCAGATCTCATGACTGTGGAGCCTCTGACTGATGCATGCTGGGTTTCATAGAGAATAGCTTTGTGTCCTGTGTGTGTGTATGTGTGTGTCCTGAATAGTGTGTATTGTTCAGCGATGATGTAGGAACTGACTCTCTATCAGGCCCACGCTCAGCGTATGGTGTAAGAGACTCTAGCAGACTACCACTACACTGTGCAGCTTTATGAAGGGCAGCGCGGCGAGCACACACTGCGTCTGTTGTAGTTTAACGAGCAGCTGAAGACTCTTTGACTCTGTTCAGGGTGAAGATGATCCAAACACCAACAATAAGTCCTGTAACTCTGACATTCTTTGTCTCTTACATGTTTATTCCATCATGAGTCATTGTTTGTCATTATCTAGAAGTATTTCTCGAATTTCCCAATTTCCACAGGGATACACTGTTGATTTTAGTTCCCAATGGAAACAAAGGAAAAAAAATTGGAATAACTTCCTCAGAGAATGACACAAGTCTTTTACAATGAGTTATACACACACAAATGCTGAGAAAGGGCCGTATTATGAGCTGGATATAATTTGATGACTCATTTCAACCATTGACTTCCCTTGGACACGAGGAAGGAAGGAAATATTACTCTGATTTGTGATGAATTAGAGCTATCTGCAACAAGCAATGACTTACACCATTTATACCCACAGTAAACTTTTTAAATGGTGCCAAACAGGATAGTGAGAGTATTAGCATAATGGAAACACAATTACATTTACTTTTGAGGAAATTCAATTTAAAGGCACCGCAAGGGCCTCATACCTTCTCTCAAAATAAAGAGCAAATAATTGTGCTCAGTCACTTCAAATAAGTACATTATACCTTTGCTTTGCAGCCTGCTAAAAGTTATCTTGAACAAAGAATATTATTGTGAAAAAGAAGATCTACTTTCATTCATTTGCTTCCAAAAAAGAAATCAGTGTCTTTATCTCGGCCAAAGGTGTCACTGTTCATCTGCCTTGTAGCTTGTAACTCTTTTCCTCTGACTTGAAGTCTCAGAGGGTGGATCATGACATGGAAAGAAAGCTGCAGAAGTCAATGTGAAATGTGTCCAACTAATCCAAGATGGCAGACAAATCAGAGTCCAACAGTATCATGACTGCATTTGCTTTTATATCAGTGCTGCGTCTTGTTGGATGTATTGATGGTATCACTGAATGAATGTGAGTGCACCACTCTCACATCTGCCACATGGAGTAAAGGTCACCCCCACCTGCCCGCTTGTTCAGAGCGAATGTTTCTGACTTTGACCTGCCGTGTCCACTTATCTGCTCACACAAGCTTTACAAGAAAGCTGACGAGAAAAACAGGGTTAATTCCAGGTGAAAATGTCCTCTGTTTATGTTCACACATGCACCCCACAGCAGTGTGGCACATATGTAAAAACAGAGTGTTTTGTAGTTTATGGGGTTTTTGTAAGACAGCACATTACTTTCTACACTTTTTTTGTGCCCTGCTGTTGTAAGTTAACTCTTTACTCTCAAATCTGCATGTCTAATGATAATAAAATAAAGGCTAAGGTATTAAATATTTTGCAGTTTCTTCTTAATATTTGTCCCTTATCTTGGTTTTTTTTTAAAAAAAAGATACAGAAATGAGAGTAATGTCAATAAAGGGTTAAATAATTTTAGCACAGTCCCAACAGTTGAAGAGTGACCTGTCTGACTCAATGATTTTATTCCACAGCCAACAAGCGCCGGAGTTTGTACGGGACCCCCTACAACCAGCAAAGTTATGGAAGTCCATACAGCACAAATGCAGCCAACAGCCCCTACAGCAGCGGCTTTAACTCCCCCTCCTCAACCCCCGGCAGAGTGCCCATCGTCAGACAGCAGCTAATGCCCGGGAACGCAGGTATGCCTCCCTCTGTTGCTCGTAAAGTCACGTTTTTTGACTTATTGTTGAATTGTGAAGTCTAAAAGAATGATTTCCTTCCCAGCGCACCAGCGAAACTCAGCAGCAGAAAGGAATCCTCCTGCTGTGAGCCCACAGTCATCAGTGGACAGCGAGCTGAGCACCTCGGAGATGGACGAGGACTCTGTGGGCTCCTCAACTACCTACAAACTCAATGATGTCACCGACGTCCAGATACTCGCACGCATGCAGGAAGAGAGTACGTATCTCCGCTCTGTTCATGTGGACACTGCACAGTGTTTGTGATGTAACTGTGATTGTGGATGTTTTTCTCAGGTTTGAGACAAGATTACGCCGCAACAGCCTCCAGGAGAAGCTCAGGCTCCTCCTGCCACTCACTGCGGCGCAGCACCTTTAGCGACCAGGAGTTAGACGCACACAGCCTGGAGGACGAGGAGGAGGCGGTGCACCCAGCCTTCCACCTGCCATCAAACCGCTTCAGCCCCTCCCCTCGACACTCTCCCCGCGCTTCCCCCAGGAACTCCCCTCGCTCTCGCTCCCCCGCACGCTCTATCGACTACAGCCACAGCCGCGGCTCGCCTCAGCCCATCATCAGCCGCCTGCAGCAGCCTCGACACTCGCTACAGGGCCACGGGCACGACATGCAGACCAACGTGGTGAAGAATGAAGGTACACACAGCGGGAGGGTTCATAATAAGAATAAAATATTGCTTTATATAAAACAACACAACACAGGTGAGACTCGAAAACCAGATGAAAAGAGACAGATCACACAGGGGGAAGTTAAGTTCATGAGACGGATACAATGAAGAGACACACTAGTGAACAAATGTTGGTTTACAGTAGGGCGACCAAACTTCCTCTTTTGCTCTGACATGTCCTCTTTATAAATCATAAAGTTATGTTTTGTTGTTTTGTTATAGAGAGGATTCCATAAAATACCCCCAAATGTCTGGGTTTTTCTCAGTCTGTATTACAGACCATTGATATTTATAATAAAGTATGAACAGAAGATGCTTATATATCAAAGCGTGTGGTGAGACATGATTGTGGAAGCCAATTTCTACCAGTAAATTAAAAAAAATCTGAAAACTTGGCTTTCATGAGATTTTTTGAGGGCCATACTAAGTTAAATTTTTGGGTCTAAAGTTAAAATTGTGAGATTTTAAGTATAAATTTTGAGAAAAAAAATTGCATTGCCGAGTAAAATGTAGAAATTTTGAGATAAAAAGCCATAGTTTGAGATAAAGTCAATATTATTAATATTCACAATAATGATGAAAAGGTAAAATATTGAGAAAAGAAGTCAAAATTTTGGCATAAGGATTCAAAATTATGAGAAAAAAAATCTAAATTTTGACTTGTCATCTCATGAATTTGACCTTTATCTCAAAATTTTGGCAAAAAAAAAAATCTCAACAAAACCAGTTCATCATTTCTACATTTGTAATGATAGAAACTGGCTTCTATGCATTAATTATGTTTGTATATTTGATCATTTTCACTTAAAACAGAAAAGGAGTTTATCGAATAAATGTCTGGGTTATAAAGCCACTTTGTTGTCTTTTGGGGTCTTTAGAATATGGTCACCCTACTTATAGAGGAAAGTTTGTTGTTATACATGTATTCTTAGTAATGATTCATCTTTACATTATTTTGCTGTTGCAGAAAAGCTGCGTCGTAGTCTTCCCAACCTCACGCGCTCCTCTACAGCGGCGGCGGCTCCGGGCCCAGAGCCTGTCAAGAACAGCCGCAGCTGCGAGTCAAACCTGCAAGTGCCAAACGGTGGCTCTCCTCGACACCAGAACCAGTCTGCGAGTGAGTCAAACACAAAACACACAAACCCTCCAGAGTTCACACTGCTCGGATTTTCACTTTTGTGTATATCGTCTTGTTTGCATCAGTATTTGTTTGGTTCTCCTACTTTGCTGAACCTTTAGGAACATGACATGCTGGGTAATCTCTTGATGCATTGTGGGAATTCTTTTAATCCTTCTGGCTGCACCAACATCACTCAGAGGACTGTGCTGCTTTGTAGTGCCATGGCTTCAGTGTTTTGGGATCCTCTTTGTCTTTGATCACTTCAGTAGTAAAATCCTTTATTCACACGCATCCTTCCTTCCTCTTATCGCCTCAGTCAGTGTAACTTTCACTTCAAAGAAACTCTTTCCTCCTGCAGATTTACCGCTTGGTACCAGATCCAGAGCAATTTAACAACACCGACGTTGTTCTGCATCCTGTGTTCGAGGGTTTTATGCTCTTTAGGAGCTTAGATTCTTACCTCTGTGGGTTAAGAGTATCTATTTGATGTAATCTGTTCATGGGAGAAGAAGGTAATGGTGTCATACTTAATCCAGGAGCAGTGCTAATCCCTCTCTGGTAGGAGAAGCTGAACAAGAGTCAAAGGGCAATTCAGCTGGTTCACTGTGTATCACAAAGTATTCAACACATATATTTCTTTGTTTCTGATAAACTTTATAGATTTCTTTTATTTATTTAATCTGAAAAAAATAACTCCACAGTCAGAGGTTTTCAAAACTTCAGGCTTTGGCTGAACTCGGCATGTGAGACTTTAACTCCTGCATCTGTCATCAACTTTACTTCACTGTTCAGCATGCGTTACCAGAACAAACCTCCATTTCTCTCTCAGTGCTCAGTAACACTGAGGCTCTGCTCTGACAGCCTGCTGCTTCCCCCCTGAAAGAAAGAAGCTCTAGAGCCCCCTTGTGGCTACAAACTGCACTTCAAGCTCACACGTCATAAGTCCCTTTTTTTTCTCCATTGAGAAAAATTCTGACTTCCATGCTGAAATGTCCTGTTTTTCCAGCAGCAGCTCAGCTCCCGAGATACTCCACTCCTTCTCGCTCCTCCCCGAAACCCAAACAGCGTCTCCAAAGCCCAACAGCTCTGCGAGGTAACAGCTTTAGCAAACGCAGCTGGAGGCTGTGAGATCAAGCTTAACACCAGCATACGCACTATTTAAATATTATTCTACCTGAGTACTTAAGGAATATAAAACTGATGCACATGTTTAAGACTGAGTCTGTTAAGCTACGGTTTTCTGTTTCTAATACAGTGGTCTGTTATTGTTGTACGTTTTTTGCACAGATGAGACGTAAATAAAAGGGGCATGTGGGTTGAAGCACAGATGAGCTTCTGCTTTCCTCCAAAGTGAAGGGAACAATCCTCATCAGGACTGATTATCCTGATGAGGATTGTGCTGAGGACTGTCAGATCAGTCACACAGGCTCAGAAATGTCAGATCAGTTATTGTTGCTGGTCCATTTTTGACAGAATCACTCTCATCAAGGTCAGGCAAACGTGTCTGCACTAACAGGGTTAGTCTTTTCTGTCTGATGGCCGTTTTATCTTAAATTTAGAGAGGATGCAAATGTTATTGATTCATTTTGCAGTAGGCTGAGCACTAAACTGTAGTGTAATCATCAATACAATATGGCTATCTATAATTAAAAATACAAAAACAAACAAAACAAAAACTGGTGTGTTAAAACTACTTGTTGACCGCTTGTCAGGAGTACCTGGGTAAACGTACCTGATTCATTAATGTTTGAAGTGAGTCATGTATTTAAAACCAAACTGTTCATAACAACTATAGCAGCACCAGAATGTAGACTATGAGTGTTTATCTCTGGCTGTAGGGCCTGGACCCATAGGTGGCATGCCAATATGTTCAGTGGCACCTACCAATTACATAGTGACACCTGCCAATTGCTCAGTAACACCTGCCCAGAACCCACTGACACCTACCAACTGCTCTGTGTCACTAAACAATTGCTCATGACACCTGCAAAATGCTCAGTGACACTTACCAATTGCTAAGTGATACCAGATGTATGGCAGGTGAAATGTAGGTGTCACTTTACAACTGGCAGTTGACTCTGAGTGTGTGGCAGTTGTCACTGAGTGATTGGTAGGTGTCACTGCAAGCGTTTAGTATGTGCAACCGAGTGATCCACAGGTGTCACTTGAATTTTCTCACTCTTTGCTAATAAGGTGGAATGAAAGTGTCAGTATGGATAATAGATTGATAGATACAGAGGCCTGACATTTATTTGCCATGCTTTCCCACATTTTCTCACATTTAACCCATTCTTTTGCAGCCCTGATGCCGGCCTCTTGTTTTAGAAAGCAGGAAGAGTCTCTTTTTTGTCATCTAATCTTCTGACTGAAACAGACGTAAAAATTCATGTTGTTTCCTCTGATTAAATCTTGCTCTGCCCGCTTACAGAAATGACAACTTTTTATTATCTTTACAGAGTTAAGTCCAGTCGTCCTCCCATGTTTTCTGTTCTGCTCTGCTCTCCATGATGCCCTTTGTTTTTACATCTGCATCATTTGCTGTCAATGTGTGTGAAACCTGAAGGGTGGACTGTTGCAGTTTAACCAAACGCTGTCAGATCACTGTTTGCTGAACACAAGCTCCTGTAGAGTCAGTGCTTATCTTAGAGTTTTGTATCATCCATGTTCATCAACCGTGGGACACTGTGAGCGCCCCCTCTGCTCAGCCTCAGCCTCCTCTCAGCTCTGATGAAGGCTTTTGTCTCTGTTGTCTTCATCTTTGTCTAGTCCCCCTCTCCTGTTGCTTTGGAGAAGAAGGTGATTTCAGTGAGTATTCACTGAGGGTTTAACGCCTTTTCACTATTGTGATTGTGGTTCCTCGCCGTGGTCGTATTGATGCCGTGCTCGCTAGTTTGTGCTTTATGTTTGTATCACCTCATTCATCATTTGGCAGCAGACTTTTCCGTTTGTTTGGATCAAGTTTACGTTGTAGTTCCTAATCCTGCATCCTAACAGGTTTGACTTCATTTGTGAGTTTGTGATGATGTGGTAAATGAAGAGTTGCATACTGTATGTCCCCATGTTTGGTAGATGTCTGTTATACAGTATGTGATCCAGCATCATATTTTATGCAGTTGATCATGACGTCATCGTAGAAATCCAGACAGAAAGCTGTGAAAGTTTTTCATCTGTAAAGATGATCTGAAGTCACCCTGACTGCTTCTCTTCTCCCCCCATCTTCAGTCCCCTCTCCCAGTAAGCTCCGTACTCCAGCCACCCCCTCCCCGCTGGCTTTGAGGCAGCCTGTGAAGGCCACATCCAACCCCAACTCTGCCACTTCCACGCCCACCCGCTCCCTGGCTGCTCCTCGCAGTGGCCTGCCTCGTCCCAGTGCTCCTGCAGGAGGAGGAGGAGGAGGAGGAGGAGGAGGAGGGGGGATCCCTCTGCCCCGCAGCAAACTGGCCCAGCCTGTGCGCAGGTAAATACTCCTCAGTGCTGCTGAACTTCAGAAAAGTCTTTATGCATTTAGTACAGATAAAAATAAATTGAAATGATCAAGACAATGTGTTTATGGTATAGAAGTCCAAATCAAATTAATGTAGATGCTTTTTTCACCAGTTTGATGCAGAACGCTACGTCTGGTTTGACACCAAATGCACATAAACTAATGTAAACTGCATTTGCATTGACTCTAAGTCAAGGGTGTCCAAGATTTTTAGTGCCTCGTTCCTTTACCTTTTTATTTACCCTGAAACTGTTTCCACTATTCTTTCGGGATTTCTGTGAAAATCAGTCACATTGTGGTCAAACATGTTTATTCCATCATCACAGACTGATGAAATCAAAGCTCACCTGTCCCTCAGGTGTCAGATGATATGTGGTCAGTTTTCTGTAATGTTATATGCTGCGTTAATATCAGCAAACCCTGCCTCTGACCAAGGAAAATGTTCTCCACTGGGGAAAAAAAAGAAAAAAAAAAGAAAAATATTATCAGGATTTTTTTCTTGTTTTAAGACAAATATTTTGACCTGTTATTAACATTTTTAGCCACAAATATGTCTAACCCTCCAATCTTAACTAGTTTTAGGTCTATTTTTACCTTCTCTGCCTCATTTTATAACTTTAATTTGGTCTTGTGTCCTCTGATGTGTGATTTTAACTCTGATAATTTCATGTCATGATAAACATTCATTTGAAATTATCGTGTTTTGGAAATCATGGTTGTTTGCCTTTTTAAATTTATGAAAACAATTGCATATCCTGGCTAATGTTTGACACATACAAGTCAGTTATTATCCAAAACAATTTTTAATTTCTACTTATTTTAATGAAGAAAAATGTAATTGAGATTTATTGTTCATTAATTAGGCATAATAATAATAATAATAATAATAAGAGTGTCAAAGTAGTTTACAATTCATGGTCATCAGTTGAAATGAAGTTGGCTAAAAGTATGTGACACAAAATAGTCTGAGGACTGCAGGTGTGACTGGTTGCTCCCATCATTAAATTTTTTTTTTTTTTTTTAACGTTTCAGTCATGATTTTTTTTTTTTTTTTCAGTTTTGACAAAAACTTTACTGCTGCTGTTAAATTTCTGTACGTTAGAGTAAATTGTTGCTTTTCCTGATGTTTGACCCCTGATTTATGTATTTTTTGGCAGATCGCTTCCGGCTCCTCGGTCTTACAGCGGCACAGGGGACAACTGGAGAGAAGGTTGTTACTAAAAAAAGGGCCAGCAGGGGGCTCCCTTATCAAACTATCAACACAAGGAGGCAGACATTACAACATGGCACTTTATCTTCCTCGAAACCTTTCACAGTGAAGAGAGAAAAGACAGAAACCATGTCCCAGAAATAAAACAATTCAGAATCAAAAAAGGAAACGACAGTGTCCACCTGGCGTCAAAGGGGACCTCGCATGGTGACCCTCTTTGGGGTCCGGCTCTGGAGGGGTCAGGCATGTAGTACAGACCAGAAGATGCCAAAGAAACCAGCCGGACTCCAGCTCGCCCAGCAGAGGTCACTTCACCTGCCTTTGTTCGACTGCAATCATCGCTCAGACTCTTTATTTCACCGCTGACCTTTTCTCCAACGCCTCCCCCACCTTTTCTCCCCTCACCGCCCTCAGGTCGAAATGTTTCCGCACATTTCTCTCTCTCTCTCTTTATGCTCAGTGTTTGACGGACTGTAGGTGAGCGATCTCTATGATGATGCTGTGCAGGTGAACGTCCCGTAACGTCTGAGAGTCGTCGATGTCTCGCAACAGTGAAAGCACCTCTGTGTGGACATTTAAGGAATCTGTTAAATCAGCCAGAATGTATGCACAAGTTTGTTTTGGAAATTATTTATTCAAATTATTTAAAGAAATTTATGTCAGAGCATCCATATCAGTATTTTGTTTAGAGATTTCGGTTGTTTGAAATGTATGTTTTGAACCTCAACTGTAAGCTAACTCTCCAAAGCCTCTGTTTTATCTTTTAAAGTGTCAAATCAGGATTGATGGGACAGCTCGGCCAAAGCCTCACTTCTGACTTGTTCAACAGTTTGCCAAGAAAAAACCTTATTATTGAAGTGCTAATTTAAAAACAGAGGGGTTGACTTCATAGTGGAAAGATGTTTTTATTGTAGAAATCATGACAAAAGCTGTTTAAGGCTCTTTTTGTTGCATCACAATCTTCTCATACGAGTCTGCAAACACTTAAAAAATCATAATGATATCTTGTCTCTGTCACACACCCCTCTGTTTGACCTAAAGTCTGATCTCCATTCAGTGACCGAGTGAGACTTGATTGGATTAAAAAGGAACCTAAACGATTTCTCCTCTGAAGCCAATGAATCCCTGAGAGTGACTCATCATCCTCCTGCTACAGATTCATGTCAGTGTAAATCATTCATGCCGTGAAAAAAGGAAGCTGTCTTGAAGTTTTGCTGGCTTTTACCTCCTGTGCTCTGAATCAAAAGGTGTGTCAGTGTTAAGGAAAGTGTCTGATCATTGGTGTGGTGGCTGTTCTGAAAATAGTGCCTATAATTTAAAGTTTCACTTGAGTTTGAACACCATCTTTCTTTCTTCCTCCTTTGTGCCAATTCTTTTGCCAAATTAATTTCAATTTTCTATCTCTGCTTGATTGATTGATTTGCTTGCCTGTTTGTGTTTTTGTAAATGAAATCAAAACATTTATAATTGCTTTAAAATGTTTAAAATGCGCCTTCATATTTATAACTAATTACTCTTATTCTGTAAATGAAACTATTTATTAAAGAGAGAGGTGCCTCCGTCAAATTCAGTGGGAAACTACAGCGAATGTTGCAAAAAGACATGCCACACCTTTTGTGTGAAAGGTTTTTGTTATTGAACTTTTTTTTATACCCACGAACATGACATTCAGTTTCCCGGTGTACAATTCACATTTCAAATAAAAGCTGAAAACTTCATCTCTCTTCTTGTGTCTTTGGATTATTTCTGTTTGTCTTGATCAGGAAATGAGTCAGTGACTTTGAGGTGGGCTGTTACTTTAAATTAAGTTATCAGCCACTTTATGAATTCATCATTAAGTCTATAAACTGTCAGAAATTAGAAAAAAAACATAGGAATTACTTTGAAACCAAAGGGAGGACAAACCTCTTCATTGGAACAACTAATACTCTAGATCCAGAAGTTTCTCTGTTAAAGCTCATAGTGTCATTGGTATGAATTTATGCTCTAAGCAGAAAAGCTCTCATAGTTTTAAGGGCGATTGAGCCTTCACTTATCAAGCACCTTTTTCTTTGGATTCATAAACGCCCAGGAGACAGTCTATACTCTTTACTTCAAGAGTAAGCGAGCTCCTGTTTCCATCTGTGCTCCACATAGACTGAATAATCAGTGGACGCCATGACAGTCAGCTCTAAGTGAGGTCTGCACAAAAACTGCTCCCCCTAGTGGCTGACTGCAGTATAGGTCAAAACCTCCATCTCCCCATTCATTCCAGATAAGAAGTGGTAAAAAAGAAAAATGTTAAATTAAATCAAATTAAATTAAATTAAATTAAATTTAAAAAATATGTATAGCACTTCATAGAAATGTTTCCCACATCATTACGCTGCCGTAGTATAAAGATGTGAGCTGCATTGTGTTCAAGTCCCATTTTTCTACGAGTTGTTAATTTCATTCGTTGTTAGACGTTAAAAACCAGGTTGTACATTAAGTTTACAATGGTTGACAGCTGCTATTCATGTGTAGTTTTAATTGGGTTCTAAGAAACTTTTGGAGAGAGGGTGAAATAGAGATTAGACCCTCAAAAGAAAAAATAGATTTGCATAGTCAATGCTTTTTTGTTACCCTGTTCCGCTCAAATTCTCTACAGCACAGACTCTAACTGTGGTTAACAGATGGTCAAGAGTGTGACCACTTACTCTGAAAATGTATTTGATTTTTATTGCATATTTTAAATATATTGTAATTAATTTTATAATTAGCTTTTGTACATTTTCTAATGCATTTCAATTATGTACTGCTAGTTTTCACCTGCCCAAGAGACTACGGTTGAAAATTAGCTGGCTAAACTGGCATATTTACAGGAATGTTTATCACTGTGCATTGTCTCTATATTTAAAACCAATATACTAAACTAAACTTAACCCTGGCTGCACAATGGAGGCTCCAGTAAGGGGGTTCTTATGGCTTCAAAACTGCACAATGGTAAAGGCGGAGCCACGCAGTCCACTCTAAATGCAGTATATGGGTCTGAGCCAACCCTGAGCTCTCTTGTTTTATCGACATGACACAGTTGTGGGTTGTGAAGTTGTAGCTTTAAATCTTACCTTCAGGACAAAGGTGTTTGGGTCAAAGTTTGGCTGCAAAACAAATGCATGTAAATAAATAAAACTCCCTGTCTTATATTGTGTCAAATATTTTGTCCCCTCTGTTCATCTCTATTTTCCATGACTCCCTCTCCTACCTGCTCATTTTATCAACACAGAAAATGACACACTCATCAATAATGGCACAGTTCCCGAGCTGGAACCAACTTTCCAGGTTCTGAACCAACTTTTTTGGGTTTAGGAGCTGAAATCGACACCAAAATGTGCCAGTGTGAAAGCTCTCTCAGTCGCCTGATTTGCACCTGATCGTCAGCACCTTTTTAACATAAACTCTCACGCTAACCTTTGCCCAACATCATGTTCATTGGTGGGTTCAAAGCCTCCAAATCATCACACCTGGATGATTGTAAAAAGTCTGTGAAAAATACAGAACAGTTGCACAAACTTGACTCCCACAAAAAAAAAAAACAGTGTAGATTTTTCTATGTTCTGACCCTAAAGCTGCTCTGCTGTTTCATAGATTATCTCTGTCTTTGATAATGAACGAAATAACTACCTCTGTTGTTTATCATTCAGCAGCAGCACCCAAACAACGCCCTCACACTCAACAGCTTCTAAGGAGAAGGTGACTCATCGTGTATTTCTTTCCACAGCGAGCTGAAGCATTTACATACCTGGAGTCACCCGTTGGTTAATGGGGGGGACACACAAAGAGTCTCCAGGAAGGGGGAGGAGACAGGAGACCGCCTGAGTCACCAAGTGCTGCAAACCGTCCTGTCCCACCCTGGTCTGAGTGCTCTGGAGAGTGACGTCAGAGTCTTCAGCCTCTGTCTCTGTCTGTGTCTGTGTTTTATCTTGGGCTCCTGCATAAAAAAGGGGGTTTAAGTCAGAGCATCTTCATCTGTGAACTGCAAAGACACAAACACAGAGCAGATTTGATAACAGTTAATTTGAATTACGACCTTTGAAGAAACAGATGAACTTAGAGCAGCAGGTTTAAGAAAGATTGAAAAGCACAAACAGTTTCAAACACAAAGATCTTCTCTACATTAGTGGTAGACAGATTGATCTAAAATATCTATACATCAATACCAACATTGGCATCAATATTGATCAATACTTATGTGACTTAACTATACTTGAAGTTATCAGTATTTTGCTGATTTCCTAAATATTATTTTGTTTCTGTAATAGTTGATCCATCAGTACATAAAAGCTCTTTGATCAAAATAATACATTTAATGCTGGAATATAATCATTGTTGTTAGCCATGAATATTTAAACTGTTTCACTATAAAGCAGAAAAAATTAAAGCACATGATTATTCACTGGTTGAAAATTTAGATATTAACTTTCATTCACGAACAGACACGTTATTTTTAGTGGTTGTGTATTATTCTGAATTCATTTTGACACACTATTTTCCAATGTAGAGTGTATTGATATTGGCATTGATAATGGCGATATTGGCCTTATATATACTTGGTATTGGATAGATACCAAATTTTTCAGTATCAGTATTTTTGAATATCAGAGCAGCAGGTTTAAAAATGATTGCAAAGACACAATGTTATAAAATAAAAGGATCTCCTCTGCATCTGACAAAAGGGGTGTTAGAAAAATAAATAAGTAAACAAACAAATCAATAAATATTTTGTTGTTATTATTACTGTTATAAGTGACATGCATTTAACGTTTTATCTGGTCAGCTGACTGTTTTTTGCATATTTTAACATGACATGATGAAATGTTCCATTATTCTCAGTACATTCACATAAAGGTCAGGTAACATGTCAGTAACATGGTGTACTGGAGTCTGTCAAGACTCATAATGTGTAAGTGTGAGGGTGTAATGTATAAAAGACATTTCCCAGAGCAGACATTAGACCTGCTGCATTTGGACCAGATGATCACGTGAAGAGCACATTTCATAAAAGAAACAGCAGCACGGACAAAAGAAACATGCAGGCAGATATTCACACTTTGCTGCACAAATATAAAGATGAGCACAGTTTACATTCACGTTGAATCAACCTCCACAAGCAGCTGAAGCTTCACTTTGTGTCCATATTCTGGACTCATGGATGGAAAAACCTCCACAGAGCTGATTTCAATTCCTCAAATGTAAAACTGTCGATATGTAATAAATTGATATTTGGTGACCTCTTACTCCTCTGGAGCGGGGCGCGCCATAAAAAGGCAGCCTGTGCGTCACTGATTGGCCCACCCACCCTGAGTACAGCCTCAGACCGAGGACAGACTCCCTCCAGCGATGTGCGTCTGTCAGAGAGCCAATCCGTGGCACCAGTCTGACTCTGAGAGTCTCTTTAAGAAAAGCAGTGCCATGGAGCCATCACATCCCCCGTCCTCTCAGCCCTCCGCAGCTTCTGATTAGCCACAGCGCGCGCACAGGGGATTCATTTTACGCACGAGCCTCCGTCCCTCTGTTGCGCCATGGAGAACTCCAGCCTGTTGGGGGGCGACGCACACAGCGCTGGTTTGTTAGACTTTCTCCTGTTGGACACTTTGAAGAAAGACTCCACAGAGAACACCGCTATGAGCGGACTGGTGGCCACAGGTGCCTTCTTCCTGGAGGGCAGCGCGTTCAGGAGCGCCGCTGGAGCTGGAGCTGAATTTATGGCTGTCCCGCCGACGGAAACCTCTCACCTGATGCCCGCTTTCTGGGATTCCCCGCTCAGTCACGGAATCAATGTGTTTGTGGGACTCGTTCTTTGCTTCACCATGCTGGGGCTGGGCTGCACCGTGGATGTGAGCCAGCTCGGGGAACATATCCGCAGACCCATCGGGGTGCTGCTGGCTCTGGTGTGTCAGTTTGTCATCATGCCTTTGGTGGCCTTTCTCTTAGCTCTAGCCTTCTCTCTGAATGAGGTGGCGGCGATGGCTGTTCTATTGTGCGGCTGCTGCCCAGGAGGAAATCTGTCAAATATAATGTCTCTGCTGGTGCACGGAGAAATGAATCTCAGGTACATACTTTCCCTTTTCTATAGAAGAGCAAAGTTTATCAGTTAGTCTGTAAAAGATTTCACCAGTCCGCGCGTAATTTTCATTAAATTACGCACGGAATAAACTTGGATTTTGGCAAACTTTACGCACGACCTTGGTGTTCCACAGGTGTTTTTCGAGCCTGTTTGTCAAACTCCACACAATTGATCCCACACTGTGACCGTAATTGCCGTCACACAGGTCTCATAGTGCGTCTCTGCTCTCCTCTCTCCAGCATCATCATGACCATATCTTCCACTCTCCTGGCGCTCGTGCTCATGCCGCTGTGTCTGTGGATCTACAGCCGGGCCTGGATCAACACACCTGTGGTTAACCTCATGCCCTTCGGGGCCATCATCCTGACCCTCTGCAGCACTCTCATCCCCATTGGGCTCGGCGTCATGCTG
>RPOG01002869.1:4128-24236 GCA_008086565.1 Thalassoma bifasciatum
CACTGGTCCAATTAATAAAAACATGACACAGGAGAGCTGAAGTGACGAACAGACTGACAGTGTGTGCTGATAACTGTTTAAGAGCAGGGGTGTGTGTGGGATGGATGAGGACACAGCATCTGGCCCTTTCATGCCTCATTGAGTTGATGGAATACTAATAAAAGCCATATGACAACAGCATACTAAGTGTGTAATTAATATTCTAAAATATTCCAGCGCTGCATGTGGCAAAGACCTGCTCCGGATAAAAAGTGACGGCGCTGTCTTTGCTGTACACATGAACGTCCTTATTAACCTTTTTCCTCCAGCCGAGCCTCCCCACAAATCAGCCGGCTCAGCTGGACTCAGAGTACACGCCGCCGACGTTTGTTGTCCCGTCACCTGACAGCCGCCTGACAGGAGATAAATAATCTTTCCTGAAGCCTTTTCTCTGCTGAGCTCAACAGCCAGAGGGAGATAATTGATTGATTTGAGAGATATTTCCTAAATCCACGTTCAAATAAAAATGACTTTTTTTTCTACCTGAACATGTATTAATTCAGATTAAGGTCACACAGGGTCACGCCAATCAAACATTTTCTATTCGAGCGTTTTAGAGGAAACACTTTGCCTCTGGTTTCAGGCATGAAAACCTTATTGGTCAGTTTATCCACTTACATGGGGTTGTTTTCTTTCTGCGACAGTCAGGTGTGAACGCAGGTATTTTTGGAATTAAATGAGGGGAAAATAGGAGTGATTCTATAATTAAGGGTTTACATTTCAGGTGTGCCAAAAAGTGAAAAAATCATGTGCTATTATTGATTAATATTCCACGTGTTTGAATAGTTTATGCCTGGAATGTACCAAATTCATTAAAAAGCACACTTAATATATAAAGAATCATTAAATATTTGAATTGTAAAAAAATAAACGGTTCATTATTTTGTCAACCGTGTTACAGACAAAAGTTGTGACTTTTTTTTTCCATATAAATTCATATTAAACTGAATTCAGAGAAACTCAACACTATTACATTAGACTCAGCTCTCTAGAAATGTCATGAATCATTTAAATCACAGTTAACTCAACATTTAACAGAATTATGGCACAAAATCACACAGTAACACAGTTGACAAACACAGTAAACAGTTGACAGGTAACACGGTTGACATTTTCTCCATTTTTGTCTCTTGTACTTATAAACCTTGTATATGTCACCACCTGACCTCCATCAGCTCATATTTCTGTGTATGTTCTTCACTTTTTGGTCATTTTAACATCAACGGTAATTAAGCAAGGAAAATGTCGATAACACAGTTGACGAACAATTAAATCGCACCACTCACAGACAAACATTTGGATATAAATATTGATGAGGAGGAGTTGAAAAATATCAAACTTTCTCCAAAGTTCCCACCAAAAAGGCTGTGACCTCATATGGTTTGAGTCATGTGACTTTAAAAACAAACTTTTGCTGATTTATGTTTTTTTTTTCATTTGGGTAACACATTTGACACTGATTTCTCGGACACAAAGTGGATAATTTTATGGATATTAAATATTTGAGTAGTTTGTTAAACAGCTTTGTCTTATTTTAATAACTACTTTGACAAATAATGCTGAAAATAATAGAAAAAAAACAGGTATTCTAGTATTAATTTTGAAGGGCAAACTTGAGAAATCAGACAGCATCAAAACTGCAAATTCAAATACGCAATTTGCATTTTTTGTTAAATTAATTATGGAAGGTATTAACTTTCTGTGTTAAAAGGAAGTGAAATATCACCAAAATGAGACAATGTAAAATTGGTCATTACTTGTTTGTCCCATGGACGTGAAATGTACCCTGAATTGTTTTTGAAAATACTCCACCACGTATGTACAAGGCGTCAGATAAAGACATTAAGCTGTGGTGTGTGAAGCAGATCAGATCAGGTGAACCACACCTGCTTTAACAGGCTCCTGTCGACAGATTAGACATACAGAGCAAATTACATGTCAACAAATTAGCAGGTAAAGTTTCACCACAGAGTTTTTAAATAAACTCATTATGACACGCATTATGTTACGTACTCGAGGTGAAAACCATTGAAGTCCTCACAGGAATCAGGTTTTCTCTAAACACAGGAGAGTTAGATGTTAAAACTCTAATGTGGAGGCTCCGATTCTGTTTTGCTCAAAGTGTCAGGCCAACCATCAGCTTTGTCATTCTTTTACAAAGTTACAAAGATTTGGAGATATCAGTCGGCTTGTACTCCAACAAACAATTGAAGTGAATAGTAGAAAATAAAGCAATAGACCCGGAGTTCATGGGAAAATTTTAAAATTTGTGTATTCAATTTGATGGAGGCCGAACTTCTGCTGCATCTCTCCATGTGTAATATCTATGAATGACTGTTTCCAAAGATTCTCTCAATTTTTGCCCTTTCCCATCCATTTTTGCTACTTTTAGTCCAATTTTTTGCCTCTTTCTCAGTATTTTCTAAATTTTTTCCGATTAAGCCCATTTCCACCATTTTTTTTTGTTTCCCTTTGACTCTTTTTATATTTGTAACTTCTTGCTTATTTCAAAAATATTCTCTCAATTTTTGCCCCTTTCCACCCATTTTTGCTGCTCCTGACCATTTTCCAAATTCCCCCTTTAATTTTTGCCACTCTTACACTCATTTTTACTGCTCTTTGACTCTTTTTTAAAAACTATTTTTGCTGCTTGTGGATTATTTTTTTGTTCATTTCTGACCATTCCCCAAAATTTCTTCTCATATTTGCTGCTCTTACACCCATTTTTACAGCTCTTTGACTTTTTTTTTAAAGCTACTTGTTGACTATTTCCAAATATTCTCACACTATTTGAGTGTTTGTGGGGGTGGAGGCATCCTAGCTGTGGACCTTGTGCAGCCCCCCAGTGCAGCTTTGGCCTCCTGCGTTTCCTGACCTGGTTCCTCTGTACTCAGCCACATGTTTCTAAAGCCTTGTTATCTGTGTGTGTGCGTGTGTGCGTGTGTGTGTGAGTGTGTGTGTGTGTGTGTGAGTGTGAATGTGAGTGTGAGTGTGTTTTTATCAGGATGGGGCAGTGGGTGGTAGGTGGGGTGTGTGGGTGGGATGTGGTGGGGCCTTTTAACATGTGAAGCACTTTGTGCTGCATCTTATTGTATGAAAAGTGCTATATAAATAAAGTTTGATTTGATTTGATTTGATTTGCCCTTTTCCAACCATTTTTGTAGCTTGTTGACTTTTTTTTTTTTTTTNATTCCAGATATGAGCCGAGAAAACTTTAAAAAATTACGATACCTCGTAGAAACGTTTCTCTCATCCTTACTCTAAGGTAGTATGATGATGTCATCTGGCTGCATGGTGTTCAGGTGTTTTTTTTCTGAGAAGTTGGTTTCTCATTAGTTATTGGACGTTAAAAACTGCGATATAAGTTTCGTTTTACGATAGTTGACAGCTGCCGTTCATGAGTAGTTTTTATCGGGGATATAAGAAACTTCGGGAAAGAGCCAAAAGGAGACTAAACCTTCTGAAGAAGAAGAAATAAATATTTTTATTTCTCTTTTTTACTTGGCTCCACCAGAAATTCTCTACTGCGCAGACTCTGGCTGCACAATGGCGGCTAGAGAAACGGGGTTTTTTGGCTTCAAAAACTTAGAACGGTGACAGGCGGAAGCACGCTGTCCATTCTATATACAGTCATTGTCTTGTACCCATTCTGGAAATTTAATAAAACTATTGTAGGCTTTGTCCTAATTCCATAAACTTGATATTTATATTATTGCTCTGAGACATTCCTTTGTGGAAACCTTTAGCTGTGACACGTGCCCTGAAGAACTCGTGACTTAAACACGGTGGTTATTTGAAGGTGGTGGTGGTTTTGTGTGCGCTGCATTAAGTGAGAAAAAGTGACCTCATTGTTTCTTATGTGATAGTTTGTTTTCTAGGTTTGGTGAGGGGTGGAGGACACACTCGCTCATTAAACTCATTACTGAATGCCAGTGGAAGATTTATATTTGTCTCCTTTCATCAACTTTCAATCAGAAGCGGCACATCCATGATAAGGCTCAATCTTTTTCTGGATATGATTCTGCAAGTGGTTCTGGTGCCTAAACGTCCTCTGTCGTCCGAACATTTTCCTCTTTTTTGGTGGTTAAATCATGTCTGGATAAATTTTATAAACCTCCCCGAAATGTTTTGTGTTTTCTCCACTTGCTCGACTGTTCTTCTGTTGATATTTATAATTAAGTGCTGTACTAAGCTACATACCAATTAAGAATTTGAGGCATTATTTACATTTTTGAATAACAGGAAAATACACTTTTTTTTCCTTTTTTAATGTTGAATGAATGAATTTAAAAAAGTTTTTTTCAAAAAAAGTAGAAGAATAACAATAAGCAAACAGAGTCAAATCAAAGAAACTGAATTTTGCAGTGACTCAAAAGAGAAAAAACAAACAAAAACAAAGAAACAAACAAAAACTTGCCAATCACTTATTAATCTTCTTGAACATTTTCAAAAAGAAGTGGAAAGAAGAAAAAAATTATTTATTTCCATCACTTCTCTAGTTTTGATCCACAACAGGGAGTCTAGTCAGTCAACTTTATATCAATAGCAATATCAATATAGATCAATATAAATCTATATTTAAATGTTGCCTGTTGGTTAATGAACTTTACATATTCACTTTAGCAACTTTAGTTAAACAAAGCAAACCAGAAAAACAAAAAAGAAGGAAAATTTAGGCATAAAGTGGCCTCTTGCGTAGTTTTAAGGCATATATATATATATATATATATATATATATATATATATATATATATATATATATATATATATACATATATTTGGGTCAATGATGTGACGTCCCTATTTTGTGTCCCAGTGCAATATTTCCTTCCATCATGAATTGAGTATTTCATCACATGTATTTCTTTATGAAACCTGTGTTATTTGAACACATCTTTAAACTATTAAAATATAACATGTTTTTTTGTGTTTTGGTTCCTCAAACCCCCAAAATGTCAGGTGGTGCAACCGTCCTGACAAGTATCCACAGTAATTAAACTCTAAAAACTTTTGTCCCGTAATTTTCACCTTGTCAAATGTCAGGGTGGTGCAACCGTAACATTAGACTTTTATTTTAAAGTGAAGAGAATAAAACAGGAAACAGGAAACTGCATCAGCCAGAGGAGCCCAAATGACATTTGTGACCAAGTGGAAAAGTTTGTAGATTTCTCTGAAATACTGATAAAAAAGGTTTTTTCACTTCATTGGTGACTGGAACAATTTCCATGTCAGGTGGTACAACCAATGTAATAATGTGAAATGATATTTTAACATCAAATTATTTATCTTATTCACAAATAAAAGAAATGAAACACACAAAATTAAAATGTATGAGTCACTACAGACACTTGAGAGATACTTGCCAATAATTTCACACAGAAAAAATAACAGGAACATATAAATATATTTTCATATATTTGGTTGCACCACCTGACGTTTTTGGGTGCTCAAATTAAAAATACTAAAAAATAATGAACCTAAAATCTTTGAAATGTTGATCAACTACTGAAATCTGTCAGAAAACATAATTCTTCTCTCAGAAATATGTTTGTTATCCATTTTCAAAGAACTTTTAAAAAATACGTTTTTAGACCCTCTTTTTGTCATTGACTCAGATATACACTCACACACATGAATCAAGACTGCATAATACAAATAAGCCAATTTGAGTATGTGGTGTGTTGAGGAATTATTATGTGAGAATTTACAAACATTTTCAATATCTAGAGGAAAAAAACAGCAACTAAATTTTATCAGTGTGAAACAAAAAGAAAAAACAGAGTACACAAGAAAAGATACTATCATTATAATCGTAATCAGTGGTACAGAAGTCATCCCTAAATGTATTTACAACAGCTCGAAGAAGCATGAGGGAAATCAATTATTTCGTTGTCAGAGATTCTTTTTTCTCAATGTTAAATTTCTACAACTTTTTAATAATTTAAACGTAAAAAAAAATGTATGCATGAGAAAGTACTGAAGTGTAGGCAGAGGGAATGACACAGGTGTCAGCTGGTTTCTGATGAGTTACATGTTCATAATGTGCAAACAAAACGACGACCTGAGAGGAAAAGTAAAGAGACTGCACCATCAAAAAAAAGATATAAGGGTTGTTACATAGTGCAGCAATATTAAAATGTGTTGACATCAGAGCTTTGGAGTAATGATGGGATGTGAGAACGCTATCTTTATTTATCTGTTCTTTCTTTAATCTCAATGCAAAGTTCCCATCATATTTTTAATTAACTCAAGCTTGATGAAATATGTGAGTCCCAGCTGATTACAGAATCAATATTTTCCTTTGACTTCTTAGTAATATGCAAATNTTAAACCTGACGGCACAGAACCAGACTGAATGAAGACAAAATACAGCCCTAAAATGCTCCTTCATGATTCCTAAAGAAGTTAAAAGTCCTTTTTAAAGCAAAAAGAAGTTAACAGCAAAGATAGTTGGCTTTAAAGAGTCTTTTAAATTAAATCAAAGTTGGTCGGTGCAGGAGCGATCTGTCTGCCACGAGAGTCTTTAAGCACCAATCAGTCCATTAATCCACAGGGAACCAAAAAGGAAAACCAGTTCAAAGAAGAATGATTGATCAACAAAAAATCTCTGCTATACCAGGCCCAAAAATCAAAAATTAAAGTGATCTCAAAGGATCCAGGGAAGAGTTGATGTCAGGAAGCAGCTCCTTCGTTTTCCTCCGCGTGCAGCAGCACCAGGCTGTTGTTTACCTCCGTTGTCATGACGCCCGACATTAAGCCGCTGTATTACTTTAATGAAATCTTTTGAAAGCTTTTTTTTCCTTTAAAGACCACGGTGGCACATATGTTAGTACAAAATTATGTTTGTGTGGCGTTATAGATGAACATGCACACACTTCTGCAGCACTTTAGCGCAGCTGTGTTATAAGATCCACGCCCACCGTGAGTCTGTAGTCGGGCTAGAGGAAAAGATAACCAAACCCAGTAGAGACGAGTAGAGTAGAGCTGGAATTGTAGAGTGGAAAAGCACCATATGTGAACCTGACGACTGTTGATTATTGTTCTTTTTTTTTTTTCAGTCCTTATCCCTTTTATTCCTCAAACCACTACAATGTTATTAGACATAAGTTTCCCTCCAAAGAAAAGGAAACAGCCAATTTGCTTATGGAGAAACTGAATCTTTCTTTTTTCATCTAATTCGACAATGGAATTGTGATTTCGATCAGAAAATGATAAATTATTCAGCTCTAGTACAGGGTGTAAAATTTTCTGTCTTTTTTTTGTTTCTCCTTTTTTGTGCAGATACTTCCAACACATTCACACATATTTAACAATAGTTGTTATAATACATGCAATGATAGATATTATTTACATATAACTCTTATTTGGGTGCAAAAAAGTGGATATTTTGATTTTTTTTGTTCACTAAAATTATGTTGATGTATTTTCACGAACAAGTATTTGTCGAAGTGTTGGCTGTGTATTGTTTTGAAATCATTTCATCTTTTAAATGGCAGCAAGATGCTTTACATTTTTCATGAATCAAGTTCAGGAACTTAAATCTTGAGCAATAACCTTTTTTTTTTTTTTTTTTTCTTCACAGGCAAAATGTCCAAAAGAAAGTAAGTATTCAACTTTCTTGGATCATACAACCTTGAAGCTTGAAGCACGGTTGTCACAGTATTTAGTTTGCAGCAAAGCTTAGAATCACTGATGACTAATTTAGAAAGTCTGGTTTAGAAATAACAGGAATAGGTTTTAGGGATTTGAGAAAAGTCAAAATTCGACTATCTAAAAATCTTTTTTTTTAAATTGTTTTTGCCTTTTATCCTTTAATTTTGTATTATATTTAAATCTTAGAGTTTTTACTTTTTATGTCAAAATTCCAACTTTTTATGATAAACATTGCCTTTATTTCAAAACGTAGAATTTTTTTTTATCTTAGTCTTTTGTCATCTTACAATTTTGACCTTAAATGAGAAAGTCTGGACTTTTTTTTCCCACAAAATCTTAAATTGATTTCTTAAACTCTGGAAGTTGTTGACTTTTTGTTTCAGAATTTTGTCTTTATTTCTCAAAATTTCCACTTTTCATATTAAAATATTGACCTTTTATCTCAAAGTTCGAAACAATTCTTACCTTCAGTTTTTATTTTCATCCTCACATTAGAGTAAAAGCTTTTGATGTTTCAATGGTTTGATGTTATTTTCTATCAAGTTTGTAAATTGACTTTAAATTGTGAAAATTTCACTAAAGTTTGATTTAAAGAAAATTGTGAATCAAACTGAAATCGCTGTAAGTTTTCTCATCTCATCATGTTATTATTTAGTCATTTACAGTCTGCTTTAAAAATGTTTTGTAGAGGATTGCTGCAAAGTCTGCCCTGAAGGCTGGACGAGGTTTAACGACCGTTGCTACTTGTTTAACGCCGACAAGTTGGAATGGTGTGAGGCCGAGGTACCACAACAATCATCTGATGCTGATATTATTTTTTACAAACTCTGTATTTAATAGTAATTGTGACTCTCACTTTGTTTGTATGTTTTAGCAAGCCTGCGTCAAAGCGGGTGGAAACCTGGCTTCCATACAAGACGCCTCAGAGCTGGATTTCGCCAGAAGTGTGGTGCGGCAGTACACAGGTGCACCTACACGAACCTGGCTCGGCGGTCATGATGGACTCAAGGTATGTGAAGTGGATTACACAATATTATTCTTTAAATAAAAAAAAACAACTTTTGTCTGCTGTAATTCAAGACAATTAATAAAGAAAAGTCTCCTTAAAACATTTTCAGTCTATCAGCTTCTTCAACAGATCTCAGTGCTGATGCTGGAGGTTTTCTGAAGGAACAAGTCATTGCTTTGAATTTCAATGAAGACGTAAAAAAAAATTATGAGTGATTCTATAATTAAGGGTAGATTTCAGAGCCCAATTCCAATTCCGTTCTTTACCCTCAAGCTCAACCCTCAAAACCAAGTGTTAAGGGCTATTTTGTGACTTAGAAACGGGACACCCTTTAAATGCAGATACATCTTCAGACTGTAGGGGGCAGCATTATACCAAAGCGGCGTTCAGTCTCTCGATTCAGAAGAAGAAGAAGAAAGAAGCATTACTAGGATCAGCGGCAACCTCCGGTCTGAAAAAATGAGACAACACTGAAGTGCTAAAAAGCTGCTGTTCCTCCAGTGACCGTTTGAGGCTGGCTCCGGAAGTACTGGAAGTCACGTACAAGTGGACGGGAAAAAGGCCATTTTCAGAGCTGAAATTAGCGTATTTACAGCCTGGTACAAACTCTGGCTGTTTTCCAAACCGCCTACTACATACTACTTCCACATGTAGTATGTAGTATGACTGTTTTGTTGGACCTGTGAAGTAGTATACTACTCTGGATTTCAGGAAGTGGAGCTGATGGATTTTTTTTCTAATGTTTAATTTCATCATAAGTAAACCATGAGTACATTTCAGTCATTAATTCACCACATCAGTCAGTGGTGAAGTTACAGGAGCAATAAAAGTAGATAAGTTAAATTAGATGTCAATGAGATACAAAGGAAAATAAATAAATTAAATTAAGCATGTGAAGGAAGTTGTAATTTTTTTGAGAATTGTTATGGTTTTTTCATTATTTTAGTGGTTCAAGGAACATTTTAATTCATTTAGAAAAACAACAAATTCAGGGAGAGATAAAAGTCCCGATTTTATCACATTTGTAAAGGTATAAAATACAGCAAAATCGCCATATTTGATCTTTTTATCTTGCACCAAAAGTTATCGTGTATTGAAAATAAATCTGAAACCAACTGACTTTTTATTTTTACAGCTGGTGTAAAAACTGCGTCCTCATTACCCACGTAGGCTGTTAGTGTAAAATAAAAAGTGATAAATGATTTACGGGTTTTTATGAATTTGGTAAAAGTAAACAGCTCTTTCATGATGAAGTGAGCAGATTTACCGCTGTTTCTTTCCTGTCACTTCACTTTTATCTCTGGGACCGTTTCACATTTTTGTTGTTGTGTTGTAGTTGAGCTGATTTATTCCAGTAGGTGTCAGTAATTCACCTCAACCTGAGCGCCCCCAAACTGACAAACGNCATTAGCGCCGTGCATTGTGGGAAACAGTACGCCAGGTAGACTGGTCCGTTACAGACTGAGAAATTTTCTCCGATCAGTAGGTCATCCGGGAACTTGTAGTTTACTACAGATCTCGCAAGTTTTCGCATACTGCCTACTAAATACTGAATTTCAGCCGAAGTAGTAGGCATCGCTAGTGTAGTAGGCGGTTTGGAAAACAGCCTCTGTCTCCCGTCTGGATCGCTTGTTTCACTAACGGCACACACTGTGAGGGGGGTGAAGTTTTTTCTAACTCGGCCGTTTGGAAGATATTAGGATCGAGCGCTTACCCAATCAGAGCCACAGCTCAGATCACGTGACTGACGGGCGCCCAATAGCTGTGAGTTTGGGCACTCGTCACTCGTCCTATTTCCAATACGGCCACGCCCGCCGTTTAGCCTCAAAACAGAGCTGCAGTAACAGACGGGTGACGTCACGGAGACTATGTCCACGTTTTATACAGTCTATGGTTCAATTACATCAATATGAGCCAATGGAACAGTAACACGATGTCACCAAAATCACACTGTTCCTTTAAAATCTTTCTGAAATGATGTAAGTGTATGGTATCGAATCGTATCGTTGGCTGAATATCGTGTACTGCAGTGGTTCCCAAAGTGGGGGTCGGGACCCTTTGGGGGGGTCGCGTGACATTGATAGGGGGTCATGGAATGTGTCCCAAAATTGAAAACTGTGAACAATTCATGAACATTTTATCCATTATTGTGAGAATAAAAGCAAAAATTGGGGTTAAAGATAATATAAAATGATGCAAACAGAAAATGTTTTATCTGTTTTTCACATTTTTTTGTTCAAGTTTGATGCCGTGTACTCAGCAAAATGCACATTAGTTGGTAAATTTTCTAATGATCGGTTAAATTAAGTATCCTCAGGGAGGGTTTTGTTTGTTTTTGTCTGTTTTTGGATTGTCCCAAGCAGGGGGTCGCCAGTCCCTAACGCTGCTATTTTGGGGGTCACAGGCGGAAAAGTTTGGGAACCCCTGGTGTACTGTATCGTATCGTGAAATTAGTGTATCACTACAGCCCTAATCATCAAGTCCTAGTAGTTATAACTCACTGTCCTAATGTGCTTTCTCTTAGGAGGGTTGCTGGTTATGGAGCACTGGTGAATTATTTAACTTCACACTCTGGTATCCAGGCGAGCCAAATAACCAAAACCAGGAACACTGCATGGAAATTATGCACATTGGTATAAAATCTACTTTTTTTCATCCAAAGAAAAAACTTGAAACAAATATTGTCAAAGTGAACTGAATGAGCATGATGCCACAGTGTGGAGTCTGATCACTTGGTATTTTTCCCAACAGCGAACCAAGCCGTCAATGATGCTCCATGTGATGTCGAGAAGGCTTACCTGTGTGTCACCGACCCCATCCCCTCTCCCCACTAACCGAACATCTATGGAAATCTTCTCACGGTTGTTCTCATGACTTGACAACATCCATGCTTCAAAGATTTTTTTTTTTCCTTCTAAACATTTCTGACACACTGGAATGTTTCAATAAACCAACTCTCAGCATTCATTATTACTCCCTTTTGTGACGTCTCTCCATCACCAAGGGTCAAAATGTTGAATTGTGATCACGAAGTAACACGAGGAATAGAAATCAGCAAATTCCAAGGAAGAGAAAAACAGCAGATTTGATTTCTGGTGAGAGTGTGTATCTATCTGATTCCTAGGGTCACAATGAGACTCAAAATCTATTCTCGATTCAAAAACAGAGTGTTATTGAGGCAATAATGGCATCAAATCAACACAGTTTATATTAAATGATGTGATTTTCAGGTTCTCAATATTTATCATCAACTGATTCCAATGATGTAAATGGGTCAATGACAAAAAGAGAAAATGGATAAAAACATATTTCTGAGAGAAGAATTATGTTTTCTCCCAGATTTCAGTAGTTGACCAACATTTCAAAGTTTTTAGGTTCATTATTTAATTTTAGCACCCAAAAATGTCAGGTGGCGCAACCAAATATATGAAAATATATTTATATGTTCCTGTTATTTTTTCTGTGTGAAATTATTGGCAAGTATCTCTCAAGTGTCTGTAGTGACTCATACATTTTCATTTTGTGTGTTTTATTTCTTTTATTTGTGAATAAGATAAATAATTTGATGTTAAAATAACATTTCACATTATTACATTGGTTGTACCACCTGACATGGAAATTGTTCCAGTCACCAATGAAGTGAAAAAACCTTTTTTATCAGTATTTCAGAGAAATCTACAAACTTTTCCACTTGGTCACAAATGTCATTTGGGCTCCTCTGGCTGATGCAGTTTCCCGTTTCCTGTTTTATTCTCTTCACTTTAAAATAAAAGTCATATGTTACGGTTGCACCACCCTGACATTTGACAAGGTGAAAATTACAGGACAAAAGTTTTTTACATTTCTCAACAGCTTTAAAATTCTTTTTATTTGCAAAGAATGTTTTATTTAAAAAGGTTCAAGCATAAAATAATGCCACTGTATTTTTAATTTCCATTTACAATAACTGACATTCAATTTTTAGAGTTTAATTACTGTGGATACTTGTCAGGACGGTTGCACCACCTGACATTTTGGGGGTTTGAGGAACCAAAACACAAAAAAACATGTTATATTTTAATAGTTTAAAGATGTGTTCAAATAACACAGGTTTCATAGAATAGAGAAATAAATGTGATGAAATACTCAATTCATGATGGAAGGAAATATTGCACTCAGACACAAAAAAGGGGACGTCACATCATTGACCCATATGCATAAAAGTAAACTCAAGGTGACATTTGCTGATGCCAAACATAAAACATAACGTCCTCACTGTATGAGATATGATACTTTTACATATGGTATTGGTCATTTTGGTGACTGAAAACACTCATAATTCAAATAACAAGCCCCTAACTAAAGCTGTGTTGTTCGACAGCCTGAAAGTGTCATTAAAGAGAGTCAGAAAAACCAGCGTTGATTTGTGGAGTTTAAACATATCATAAACATCCTTTGTTCCTTCTTCAGTTAACTAATTCATCCTTGGTATATGACTCATATATAGAAATATGGATGCATTTATTTTTGTTACAAAACAACTCAAACTCTGAACAGCATCAACATAATTTACGTATTCTTCTTTGAGTGATACATTCAAGTCATGAATCCTGACCTATTGAACACAAGAATAATTTTTTGAAAACTTATGTTTTAAACACTTTCAGGGTGAGTTTCTTTAAACAGGTGCTTGTTGCAGTTGCACAGTGAATCCTGCAGGTGATAGCATTGCTTCACAAACTGATTTTTAACCAAACAAGTAATGTGAGTTGAGCAGCTTGGCAAATTATCTTTGGTTCAGACGTTTTCGTCGACAGAAGAAGACAGAACAGTGAGCTTAGATTTTTGGGTCAATGACAAAAAGAGGGTCTAAAAACTTATTTTTTAAAAGTTCTTTGAAAATGGATAAAAAACATATTCCTGAGTGAAGAATTATGTTTTCTAACAGATTTCAGTAGTTGACCAACATTTCAAAGTTTTTAGGTTCATTATTTTTTAGTATTTTTAATTTGAGCACCCAAAAATGTCAGGTGGCTCAACCAAATATATGAAAATATATTTATATGTTCCTGTTATTTTTTTCTGTGTGAAATTATTGGCAAGTATCTCTCAAGTGTCTGTAGTGACTCATACATTTTCATTTTGTGTGTTTTATTTCTTTATTTGTAAATAAGATAAATAATTTGATGTTAAAATAACATTTCACATTATTACAAGGTTGACCTTCTTCCATTGCTCCAGAGTCCAATCTTTATGCTCCCTAACAAATTGAAGCTTTTTTTCCGGTTAGCCTCACTGATTAGTGGTTTTCTTAAAGCTACACAGCTGTTCAGTCCCAATCCCTTGAGTTCCCTTCTCATTGTGCGTGTGGAAATGTTCTTACTTTCACTATTAAACATAGCCCTGAGTTCTACTGTTGTTTTTCTTCCATTTGATCTCACCACACGTTTAAGTGATCGCCGATCACCATCGTTCAGGATTTTTTTCCAGCCACATTTCTTCCTGGAAGACGATGGGTCCCTACTATCCTTCCAGTTTTTAATAAAGCGTTGGACAGTTCTTAACCCAATTTTAGTCGTTTCTTCATCAATCTCCTTAGATGTTTTCTCTGCTTGATGCCAATGATTTGACCCTTCTCAAACAGACGAACATCTTTTCCACGACCACAGGATGAGTCTTTCCACATGGTTGTTTAGGAAATGAGAAGCAGCTCATTGCACCAGTTGGGGTTAAATAACTTGTTTCCAGCTGAAAGATAATCGCCCATGCAGTAATTATCCAATAGGAGGCTCGTACCTATTTGCTTAGTTAAATCCAGGGGGCAACTTTTTTTTTGGGTCAGGCAGTGTATTTAATGTTCAAACTGAAAAACAGCTGTTTGGATGATTCCACAGGTGAACAGATTCATTGGAAACAGGTGAATGTCATGAGTCACCACTTTGTCAACAACTGCGTGAGCAAATAGTCCAACAGTTCAAGAAGAATATTCCTCAACGTTCAACTGCAGGAATTGATGGATTTCATCATCAAAAGTCCATAATATCATCAAAAGATTCAGAGAATGTGGAGATAACCAAACATCCAATCACATGGCAACAGCTCAGTGCAGGTCTTTGATTTCTCCTTTAAAAGCCAGTAAGGTTGCCTTTACTGAGGGAATTTTAAGAACTATTTCACCTTCTATTACGTGGAAGCCGACACCTCCATAGCTAAGAGACGACTTTTGAAAAAAAGGAACAGACTCTACATCCTTATTTGTGTTTTATCAGGAAACTTGTAACCTTTACTCAAGGCTGTGGCACACTATCATTTAACATTGGCTTCAATTTCAATGTTTCCCTAACCCTTGAGTCTTCACAAATAGAAATCATTTTCACAATAATTATCAGTTTATTCAAAGCAAACTCTCAAGTCAAACAATCCCTGAATGGTATTTAAAGGGCGGCTCACGACCACACAACATCATTTTCTCAGCAAATCATTCGAACAACTCAACACGGTAAGATGTCAACTCTTCACTGACTCTAACTTTGACAAGAAAGTTGTTAAAGAACAAGACGGTAAAAGAATACAAAAGTACAGCTATGTTAGGCTGAGTTTCTTGTGATGTTATTGATTTCAGCTTTTGATTTTTGAGCAGATGGAGAAGACATTTCAACTTGTTTTGCTCCTGGGCTTGAGCAGTGGACTGTGGGTGGGAGCAGATGTAAGTCCTAAAGAAAATTAACATCGAAATAATGATTTAGCTCTTATAGTTTTGCTTCTGAGGGCTGAAAGATTTATCTTTTTCTGATTGAAATTTCAGACATCGTGATCATGTGATCACCAAAACCTGCATTTGTTTTGCTCCTGACTGACCCAGGATCTGTTGTCATTTGTTTTACACACACATCCTTTAAATGTAAAACTGTTGGGAAAGATCCTTTTTTCCTGTTGAATATTTTTTATCATCCCTTTTTGAGCTGAGTCTTTTTTAAACTGTTTTGTATTTTTGTCTTTTTTCACTGAACACAATTAAGGATATTTTGAACTACATCATTTTTAAAAGAGTCAAAGATGCACTTTTTGGTTTTCAGTCATTATAACTAAAAATACAATTAAAAAGTCCAGTTTAGAACTGGAAATAATTGTATTTTAAGGTCAGAAATGTGACTTTTTTAAATTAAAGTCTTTTTTTTCCCTCCAAATTTTGCCTTTTATTTAATAATGTCGTCTTTATTTGTCATAATTTTGACTTTTTATATCACAATTTCTACTTCTTATTCAAAATGTTGATGTTGTACCTGAAAATTTTGACTTTTTCATTTCAGACTTTTGCCTTTATCTCAAAATTTAGACCTTAAATGTGAAAGTTTAGACTTTTTTCCACATAATGTTGAATTGATTTCTTAAAAATTGGACTCTCATCTCAAATTTTTGACTTTTCTTCCTCAGAATTTTGCCTTTATCTCAAAATTTAGACCTTAAATGTGAAAGTTTAGACTTTTTTTCCACATAATGTTAAATTGATTTCTTAAAATTTTGACTCTCATCTCAAAATTTTGACTTTTCTTCCTCAGAATTTTGTCTTTACTTCTCAAAATTTCCACTTATCTTAAAATATTTACATTCTATCAATTCTTACCTTAAGCTTTCATCCTTACATTGGAGTAAAAGCTTTTGATGTAATTTTCTGTCAAGTCTGTAAATGTTTCTGTACATTGTGGAAACTTCACTGAATCTTGATTTGAAGAAAATAATGAAGTGAATTGAAATCGCAACATCTGCCAGAAAAATCGCAATTAAATCTTTTTCTAACATCGTTCAGCCCTAATGTGGAGTTGTTTTCTCTAATATTTCATCTGCATTTATCGCTCTCTAACTGTATCTTGTTTGCATTCACAGGCAAAATGTTCAGGCAAAGGTTGGTTTGTTATGGTTTTCCATTTACCAGAATGAATGTAGTGACAAAACAAAAGCCCCAAATTGAAATCTCCTACTTAGGTTTGTTTTACATGGATGTATTATGAATGAAAAATAACCAATACTTAATGCAGCAGCCCTAATGTGATGCTGGTGTTGTAGACTGCTGTGAGAGCTGCCCAGAGGGTTGGACGGAGATTAAATCTCGCTGTTATATGTTTCACAACAAAGCAAAGACCTGGTGTGACGCTGAGGTAACATAAATATAAATAGCAGAATAAAACCAGAACACTCGCTCTATCATTATCTGCTTCTCTGTTTATACATCTTTCATCCATTGCAGCTCCATGGCATATTTTCATTGCATCTTTCTTTGCCCCATGTTAGTCTAAATGTAGAGCTGAAGGAGGAAACTTGGCTACGTTCCATAATGATGAAGAGTATGATGCCATCGAACAGGTGTTGGAACGGGTTGGAGTTGACAATGTTTGGTTGGGGGGAAATGATGCAGTCCAGGTGAGTTTTTTTATGTTTCTTTTCATGACACGGCATAGATTTGGACTTCTAGTCAAAACAAACATGGAGTTCACGAAATCTGAAAACAAAATTAAACTGTAACAGACATTTTATCTCAACCCATTGGGGACCATAAAACAGCCAAAAAAATGCTTCTCACAGCATCTCACCACTTCTCTTTCTTTGCATAAGAGTCACTAAAGGATGTTTTCTCCTTTTTGTGATAGAAAAACTGAATCTGAAAGAAGAGGAGAAAATAAATATATAAAGATTAGCAACAATTCAAGCCTCAAATCAGGCTCACGCAGCACAAAGAAGACTGGAAACACATTTCAGAGACCGTAGAAAGACTTCATGCGCTATTTTGCGCACGAAACGTTAAACCCATAGACTGTATAATGAGTGGACGTAACGACGTTCGGCTCAAACTGAAGCCTCCAGCAGATGCCCCGCCCCCTGGTGTCTGGCTGCAGTATAGGTCATAAGCCCCGCCCCCTGGTGTCTGGCTGCAGTATAGGTCATAAGCCCCGCCCCCTGGTGTCTGGCTGCAGTCTAAGTCATAAGCCCCGCCCCCTGGTGTCTGGCTGCAGTATAAGTCATAAGCCCCGCCCCCTGGTGTCTGGCTGCAGTATAAGTCATAAGCCCCGCCCACTGGTGTCTGGCTGCAGTATAGGTCATAAGCCCCGCCCACTGGTGTCTGGCTGCAGTATAGGACGGGGTTCACCGTTGTGTAAAATGTAAATAAAAACAGGATATTAAAGCCGCAAGTGATACACGTGCCCTCACTCACGTGCCCTTGTCCAAGCATGCGCACTTGAGAAATTTGAAGCTGATCGGACAAAAACCCGAGGACAAGTTCGTTCAAATCCGTACCCTAAAAATCGTCAAATTCTCACATTTGGGCCAAATTTCCGAACTTGCTGTGCGAAATTCAGAGTTGTTCCAAGAGAATTTTTGGTAGGTCTAGACCATAGACTGTATAATGAGTGGACGTAACGACGTTCGGCAACTGAAGCTTCCCGCAGATGCCCCGCCCCCTGGTGTCTGGCTGCAGTATAGGTCATAAGCCCGCCTCCCCATGTATTCCAGATATGAGCCGGGAAAACTTTAAAAAATTACGATACCTCGTAGAAACGTTTCTCTCATCCTTACTCTAAGGTAGTATGACGATGTCATTTGGCTGCATGGTGTTCGGGTGTTTTTTTTCTGAGAAGTTAGTTTCTCATTAGTTATTGGACGTTAAAAAACGCGATATAAGTTTCGTTTTACGATAGTTGACAGCTGCCGTTCGTGAGTAGTTTCTATCAGGAATATAAGAAACTTCGGGAAAGAGCCAAAAGGAGACTAAACCTTCTGAAGAAGAAGAAATAAATATTTTTATATCTCTTTTTTACTTGGCTCCACCGGAAGTCTCTACTGCGCAGACTCTGGCTGCACAATGGCGGCTCGAGAAACGGGGTTTTTTGGCTTCAAAATCGTGGAGCCACGCTGTCCATTCTATATGTAGTCAATGGTTAAACCCATATTCTCGTATACAGTAAAAACACAGGACATTACTCAGTTCTAAAAAGGTTACTAGGTATCAGCAACATTTAAATACGTCCATGTATAAATAAGACTTGGCTAATCCTTCCAAAAGAGTCACCACAAAATACAGGCATCAAATTATGCCTGTATTTTGTGGTGACTCTTTGGGTTTTATAACCCGGGATGATCCTTGTTCTGTGTTTAATTGTAGGTTTTTAATTTCAGGACATTTGACTGTTTTGATTCTAATCAAGTGGAATTTGGAATAATGAAATTCATCATTTACTGACTGAATACGATTGTTTGCCCCAGGAGGGTTCTTGGAGATGGTCTGATGGCAAAGAGATGACGTTCACCACATGGCTGATAGAGGCTAAAAACAATCCAGACAAAGACGACTGCATGCAGCATACAGGTGTGAACGCACCGTTTGAGTGTCACTGGTGGTTTTTGAGGAACTGTAGTTACACTGAACAAAACCCACATCATCACCATGTTTACAAGTTCTTATGTTTCTCATTTGTTCCTACTTCTTACTTGAACAGCTTTGGGTAACAAGTCAGAAATATAAGATGTTTAAAATCTTTGTGTTGTGTTTTTCTCACAGCGAAAGGAATCATCGATGCTGTCTGTAAAGAAAAGAAGTCTTTTATTTGTTCTACAAGCCTCGAAGTGGTGTACTGAAAATGCAGCTGCTTTGATGAGCCTGATGAGAGTCACTTCATAAAAGATGAACTGAAATGTTTATCAATAAAGCAGAAATTTATGCAGCATTTTTCAGCATTCATTCGCCTCTTTCTTAACATTCTCATATTCTGAAAGGTTTAGACCAGTGATTCCCAACCTGTGGGCCGTGAAGGTATTACAAGTGGGCTGCCAATCATTTCCAAAATAGTCTGATTTTAATGGAGTGTAATTATATAAAGACACAAGGTACAAATAGATGAAGAAAGATACAAATAAATAGAATGTTTTAAGTGTTAAAACTCAGTTACAGACTCGGTCAGGGTGTTAAAAATGTTAAACTATTCATATATAAAAAACAAGAATGTATGTTAGTGGCCAACTGGTAACATGACCAGAAACATAACAATGACCCAATATATATAAAAAAACAAATGACAAACACATAAAACACAAAGTACCAAGCCCAAAACTAAACTAAAAGAGCGTATTGTTTTGGGCTCAGAATCTGTTACATTGTCGACCAATTATTACATTTTGGGATTTATTGAATTTTGGATCATTGTTACAATATGGGTTCCAATGAGACATTTTATATCCTCTGTATCATCATATCATTTTTGAGACATAAAAGTAGGTCCTGAGTTGGAAACATAGACTGTATAATGAGTGGACGTAACGACGTTCGGCTCAAACTGAAGCCTCCAGCAGATGCCCCGCCCCCTGGTGTCTGGCTGGAGTATAGGTCATAAGCCCCGCCCCCTGGTGTCTGGCTGCAGTATAGGTCATAAGCCCCGCC